>PVIJ01014595.1:8945-29637 GCA_004024925.1 Scalopus aquaticus
GAAAAAATGCTCAACATCACTTATAATCAAGGAAATGCAAATCAAAACCACTATGAGATACCACCTCACACCTGTGAGGATGGCACACATTAAAAATACAGGCAATAACAAATGCTGGAAAGGATGTGGAGAAAAAGGAACTCTTCCACACTGCTGGTGGGAATGTGAACTGGTCCAACCACTATGGAAAGCTGTATGGTGATTCCTCAAACTGCTAAACATGGAACTTCCATACAACCCAGCAATACCACTTTTGGGAATTTACCCAAAGGACACAAAAACACTAATCCGAAAGGATACATGCACCCGTATGTTCATTGCGGCACTGTTCACAATAGCAAAGGTATGGAAGCAACCCAGATATCCAAAAATAGATGATTGGATCAAGAAGATGTGGTACATATACACAATGGAATACTATTCAGCATTCAAAGAAGATAAACACATGCAATTTGCAGCAACATGGATGGAATTAGAGGGGATCATACTCAGTGAAATAAGCCAGAAAGAAAGAAAAATATCGAATGGTTTCACTTATAACAGGACTATAAGGAAACCAAATAGGAGAGAGACACTTGTGGGGGGGGGCAGGCAGGGGGAGGGAAGGGTAAGGGCACAAAATGGAAAAGAAAAGAACACAAGGGACCATGGAGATGGATCACTAGTGAATTGGTGGTGGGCTACCCAAGGGGAATACAAAATGTAAAAGACATAAATAATAATAAAAATATATATTAAAAAAAATAAAATAAAATAAAGTGCAGCTCTGTGGAGGTGTCGACAGTGGTGACACGAGTTAGACGCCTGGCGGGGGAGATTCCTACATGGCATGGCAGACCTCTCCTGTCTCGCCTGCTGCTCCCCTCTACAGTGTATTTCCGTCGATCTGCCTGTTCTGCTCCCCACTCTGTCTCTGGGGAATCCTCTCACCACCCCAAGCCTCTGGCCTGCACCCCAACTTGTATGCATAAAATAAATTTAAAAATCTTAAAAAAAGTAAGTAGGGCCTCCCTGGTGGCGCAGCGGTTGAGCGCTGCGCTGTGGAGCTGTCAGCAGCGCGCAATGCCAGTTTGACACCCAGCCGGGGAGAGTCCCATATGGTGCGGCAGACCTCTCCTGCCTCGCCTGCTGCTCCCCTCAGCAGTGTGTTTCTGATCTGCCTGTTCTGCTCCCCACTCTGACTCTGGTGAGCCCTCTTGCCGCCCCACACCTCTGGCCTGTACCCCAGCTTGTATGCATAAATAAATAAATCTTTAAAAAAATAATTAAAAAAAAAGATTCATATTGTCATCCTTGGATGAATCTCTAAAGTTAATACAAATAAGTGTTTCAAAAATCCAGTGACGTTATTATAAAGGAATATATTAAAAAATTATCCCAAAAGGAAGAAGCAAACTAAGAGAGGAATAAAAATAGGCAGTTTAAATAACAGGATGTATCCTGAAACCTAACCACAGCAATAAGTAAGTTAAATATAAGTGGTCAAAACACTCTGAATCGAAGATAGTGATTTGTCAGACTCTTTAAAAAAATACAAGAATCAACTACATGTTATCCATGGGAGACATTCTATCAATATAAATATGATGATATAAATAGCTTGAGAGTAAAAGGGTAGAGAAAGATACCCAGCAAACATTCAACCTAAGCAAACTCTAATACCATATTAATCTCATATTAAATACGTATCAAGACCAGAAATAGTATTAGAAATAAAGATGGACATTTTAAAATAACAGCATGGACTCTTCAGGAAGTTTGCATTCTAAAACTATGGGGTGTGTCATTATTTTCAGGGGCAGAGAAGCAGCCACCATTCAGATGGAACTTGAATCTGACAGGTTGTCAGGACTCTCTCTCCATCTCTTGTCTCATTCCTTTCTTTATGCATCTATCCAGTCCTCCTTTTTTTGCTGTAATCTTTATCAGTTCACGTGACTAAAAATGTCCACCCATATGTTTACTCAGGAGACCAGGTAGACTGAATTGGGATCCATTGGTATCTGTTCTATAACCCCAGGGAAAAGATGTTAGCCCTCTTAGGGTCAGATACCACCTATGTTTTAATCCAGGCCAGTCTGGGGCTGACTCCTATTGCCAGATGGGCAGAGGGTATGGAGCAGGACAGCTTTTAGCAGAGATACTAAGTGTATTGCCCAATTGGTAGACATTCCATCCAGGGTACTAATGCTTTAAGAAAGTCCTCTCCTTCCCTGAGAATGTCAGGAAGGATTGAGAAAGGTCCCAAATATCCTAACAAAGCATCCAGGATATACATTCTTTTTTTTTTTTTTGAAAAGATTTATTCATCCATACATACAAGCTGGGGCACAAGCCAGAGGTGTGGGGTGGTGAGAGGGTTCACCAGAGACAGAGTGGGGAGCAGAACAGGCAGGTCAGAAATACACTGCTGAGGGGAGCAGCGGGCGAGGCAGGAGAGGTCTGCCGCACCATGTGGGACTCTTCCCGGCTGGGTGACGAACTCGCATGGCTGCTGCCGACAGCTCCACAGCGCAGCGCTCAACTGCTGCACCACTGGGGAGGCCCTACATTCTTTTTTTTAAAAAAGAGTTATTTATTTATGCATATAAGCTGGGGTGTAGGCTAGAGGCTAGTGGGGGATGGGGAGAGGATTCCCCAGAGACAGAGTGGGGAGCAGAACAGGAATATCTACTGAAATACACTGCTGAGGGGAGCAGCAGGTGAGGCAGGAGAAGTCTGCTGCGCCATGTGGGAAGCTCCCTGGCTGGGATCGAGCTCATGCTGCAGTGGCTGTGCATAGCTTCATAGTGCTGCGACTTAACCTGTTGCACCACCAGGGAGGCCCCAGGATGTACATTCTTAAGAGGCTCTTGAAAGATGCTACTTGTAGGGGACTCAGAGTTTGGCCTTGTGACAGATAATTCTTTTGACATCAAGTCAAAAGATCCCATCACCTAACCCCTTGAAAAGTACCCTCCTGTACATCCTCTTAGACACTGCTCATCCTCTCCTGTCTCAGCTACTCAAGGTGAGATTACTTGGTATCCCTACCTCATGGATTCCCAATTCTCACTAACCATTTCCTGTTGTGTGATCAGAGACTGGGACTCTGAAAATTTCAACCTGGCTATGTCAGCTTCAATCTTGAAAGTGTTAATGGCCCCAGTAGGCTCAAAAATTTCACATGCCTTGCTCTACACTTTAAGATGCTAGCCAATGGTTTTGGCCTTACTTTCTCATCGCGTACATTAACCAGAAGACGTAGCCTAGGCTTATCCATCTCAACTAACAGAAGAAGCAGTGGAGACCCCTGGATTTAAGTATCCTCTCCACGCCTACTCTCTCTCTGTCGGTTTTACAAGGTACTAATCCTCTCTGGCTTTTGTTTCCTCTTATGTAAAATAAAATAACATCTACACATAAGTTTGTGGGAAGAGCTAGATAAAATAGCCCATGTAAAGTACTTTAAATGATACCTGGAGTGTAGTAAGTATGCAGTAAATGCCTCTTATCAGCATCATCATTAGCGTTACCAATAAAATTCACATCAGGTTTGATGAATACCATCAACCAGATAAGCCACCATTTTGATTTGTAGACCTCCATTTGTCTTAAATTCCCATTTTTGCTACCTCAACCACATCTCTGAACCAAGCTGAACATAGTCCTTTAGTAAATGGCCAAAAGGAAGATAAGAACTCCAGAATGGTGAATAAAATGCTGCCTTACTATGAGTCCTTAACCGTGTCTTCCTCAGAGGCACCTCAAAGATAGGAATAAATGTTTCTTAGAAATACTAAGGTTTTTTCTCAGGCAGAGTGAGTGGGACATTCCAGGCCTTGACCTTTGGCTGCACCAGAACCCAGGGTCCGTGTAGGATCCAGAGGTTGTGGGACCCATATGGCCATCCTGATGTCTCTGGGCCACAGAGTCTGAACTGTGGCCCCTAGCTTGGCTCCCATGGCCTGCACAGGGGAAGGATGTGGCAGCCATTAATTCATTACCAGATAGAAGTAGAACATCATTCAAGAGATAGGGCAACCATGGCTTCCTATCTAGTGATCAATCACCAACAGTCGCATTATTTCCCCTTATTTAAATATGGTCTCTTTATTAAATTTAGCAGGAGATAAATAATCTGCTGAGTGCCTGGCTAATATTACTTCTTGGGGACTCGTTTTAGGCCCAACTAGACTCCTATTGATTATATCTGTAAGCTTTTCAGGAGGGAGAGACATAACATTTGTTTCTGACAAGAATCCCCTGTCTGCCTTATCTGTTTCATTGGAGAGACTGTTGACATCTATCTTGTTTTCTTAAAATGAAGTCTTTGCAACACAGAGGAGTTCTTGAACTTGACTCTTGCCACACAGCGTGATGGGGGGGGGGCGGTCACAGCTGCAAATGTGGACCTCTGTCAGTCAGTCAGACTTAGTACTTCCTGTTGGCCACCAGCAGACAAGGGACCCAGTGCTGAATTTCTCCCTTTAATACATTAAGGCGTTTCAATTTCAGTTTTCAAATCTGAATATTCTTTCCTAGTCTGAATGGGGATTCTTTATTCCTGTCTTTTTAAAATCACAACATTTAAAAGATTTGACACATACAAATTTAGAAGCACATCACACAAAAAAGCCATCATGGATAAAATACCTCTTCGCTTCCCCCAGCATGCTGCAGTATAGGGCTGTGAACTCAGCCCTTCTTTATTCCCAAGACCCATCATTCTAAAGTTCTGACTCTGCACCATGTTAAACGGTCTTTCTACCTGTGCCCGGTGAACTTGTGCTCCTATTTTACTGACCATTTTAGACGTAACAGCCTCTGGAAACCTTACTCTGATCTTAAATCTGTGTCTCCAAATAACTGTGTGATCTTCTGGGGCCTTGGGACGATGACACCATCACACTCTTCGCTGTGTTTACGAGGGTCCTGGTGTTCTAGACAGCAAGGTCCTGTGGGACATGCTTTACTCTGTATCGTTGGGGTTTAGTAGGTTAGGTGGAGGAGGTGCTTATTAGTAAATATCTCTGGGTCACTGTGGATTTTAATGGGACAGTGTTCCTTTCCTTTGAGTGCAGCTCTCAGTGTTTTCTTTCTCTGGTATTTATTATTGGAGAAATGTTTCTCTCTCATCAGATTCTAATTTTCCTGAAAGCAGAAGTTGTGTGTGTTTACACTGTCTTCCCTAATGCCTAGCACAATGCTTGATGGAAGGAAGAAGGGAAGGAGGTGAGAAAGAGATAGAGGGAAGGAGGAAGGAAAGGAAGGAGGAACAGAAGAAAGGAAAGAAGGAGGAAAGAAGGGAGGGATGGCACTAGGGCTCTGGATTCAAGGCCTGTGCTTGTGAGGGAATGTCATAAGACTTCCTGAAGACCATACATCTTAGCTCCAACTCTCGGGGAGATGAAATACTCTTAACCTCAGTTGTATCTTTCATAAAATGTGAGAATAATCTCGGGGATTGATAAAGAACTAGTGAGTCTGAAAGCTCCTATTCTACTTTGAGGTGCCATTTTGATGTCAGTGACTCTCCTTTTTACTCATGCTCTCGCCCTGGCCACTTTGCAAATGGTAGTCAGAAAGCAGTGAAATGGGCCCAAATGGGACTCAAGAAGTAGTTCTGGACCCTGGTGACCCTCGTATTTTGTGAGCTGTGGTACCAAATAGAGTTGGCTTGAAAGCAGCAACTAGGCCTGTCCTTGGTCCCTTCACCTCTGCTGATTGCCAATGGAGGCCTTGAATGGACTATTCTGCTTCTGACAGTCAGTGGCCCCTTCTTCCTGTATGCTTCCTCACCTCGTCCCAATGGCCCATTTTTTCTTTCCCTCACATTCAGACTTTTCTCCTTTAGCCTGTCAATTAAGTTAGGTACTAATTTCCTGGTGGGCTTGGACAGAAACCCATTTTAAAACAAATTGAGGGGTGATGAATTTGGGAGTCTAGCAGCTGGTCTTGTAGCAACAGGCTCTCCATCATCACACCCAAGGACTGTTCTGAGTTCTGTCCAAATGTTTCTGTGTTCTGTGCCCAGCGCCCTCTCAGGGCCCTGCCACCCAACTTGATAAACTCTTGTTGCCTTGTTCTGAGACCACTGGAGGTGCTCTGGTGGCTGAGCTGACTGCTGGCTGAAATTCAAGGTGACCTCTGCAAACTTTCACATTGTAACCAACATTACTCCTTTAAAATCAAAACTGAGAGTATTCTACCTCCTTTATTCCATCCCTTGAATGAGTTTCTTTTTCTCAAGGTAAATTTCATGTGCCTCATCCTGAGGTGCAATGCTCTGGGTATGATGTACTTAACTCAGCTTTTTAGCCTCATTTCCCTCTCAATTCCATTAATAACCCATCCTGAAATCTCTCCAGACTCCATTGGGTGGAGGGGAACATGGAATACTCCCCATATCTCAATTCATCTAATCTCTCGTTCTACTGTTTTGTGTAAACCTTCCTTGGAATTTTAAAGTCACAGTCACTTTTAATGAGCACTCAATGACATTTTCTTTCTCTAGGAGTTTTCTCAGAGCCCCTCAGTTAAAACAAATCACCCTACAACTAGCAGCCCTGGCAGTTTGACTATGGCACTGTGTCACAGACTGCATGCTCTCTGGACCATCATTGCAGCTGTGTCTTAGTCCATTCAGGCTGCTGGTTGCTCATGGAGGCCTTGAATGGGCTGTTCTGGTTCTGACAACCAGTGGTCCCTTCCTGGACTCTTCCTCACCTTGTCCCAATGGCCCATTCATTCTTCCCCTCAAATCCAGCTCTTTTGTCCTTCCTTTTGCCAGTTAAATTAGGCTGGGTAGCCACAGAAGTTTAGTTCTCATGTTCCTGGAAGCTGAAATGTCAGAGATCGAGATGCTGGCAGATTTGGAGTATGATGAGAACTTTCTTCTTGGTTTATGCACAGCTGTTTTTCTCATTGCATCTTCACATGGTTGGGGGAGGGAAGGAGAGAGATTGATGGGGGTGGGGGTGGGAACTTCACTTCTCTTATGTCTCCTTAGAAGGACATATATTCCATTAATGAGGGCTCTACACTCACGATCCAGTTACCTCCCTAACCCTCCACCTCCAAATACTATCACATTGGTGAGTTAAATTTCAACAAATGGACTAAATGTTGGGGGGAGAAGGGGCATGGGACAAACCTTTAGTCCATAGCAAAATAGGAAATATCTATCACTCCAACCAGGGAATTTCTTGAGGACAGTTTCTTGCTTCCAATCAGCACTGCACAGTGAGTGTGAATGTATCTATGGGAAATGAATTTTAATAGTTTCCTCATAAATATTCTTCTCCCCTTTTATTGACAGTTCCTTTTAGAGAACCACTCATTATTTTCAAAGTACACAAAAGTTGAGAGAAAAGTTTGGCAAATCATGCATTCATCACCCAGTTTTGAAAATCTTGTCCATCCCTTTGAAAGCAAAACTCCTCTTCTGTAGACAAAGCCTTTGGTGGTGAGGGGGATAAAGACACCATTCTGTAGCGCCCAATTAATTCAAATCAAGTTTGGGCACAGTTTCCTCCCCCACAACAACATCAATAGAACTCCCAGTGACAGGATGCCTTCCTAAGGCAATTCTGAAGACAAAAATGCAATATAAGAACACACTTCCCAATAATGTGAAGATCTATGACTCCACTAAATAAAAATGTTCCCTTAATGTACTGTAAAAAAATAAAGATGTTTGGCTAGATTTATCAACCTGCTCCAGGAGCAGAATTAAGTTTCCATGCTACATTTTTTCTACTTATTTAAAAACACCTGAGTTGTTATATAGCTAGTCAGACAACTGCTTCATTATATAAATATAATACATGTCTGCCCCAAAGACATACAGCTTGAAAAAGGCTTCTCAGACCTGTTGGGTAACTTAGAAATGGCTTCTTAGGACACAGATGTGTGGGACAATTAGCTACACGCACAAACTGGTCATATATCACTAAAGATTAGAATAGATTAATATGACTCGAGCTGTATTTAATGGACTGGAGGTCCTGACCTTGTGCCCACAAAATGAAATTAAAGCAGGCTCTTAAAATGTGAACTTATGTAGCTTGGAAATTGAACAGCCAAGCAAGTTGGGGACAGAATCTTCTTCCTCAGTGCAATGGGTCATCCCAGGAGGGTCCTAGGCAGTGATATCCAGAGCCTGTACCTATTGACACGTCATTCCATCATATTCTTATTTTAGAACCACACCAAGTTCATGGCCTAGAGTCCCAAGCAACAGCATATGAGAAAGGGCTATTCTCATGTCTTTGATCTTTATAGAAGCTGTTCAGCAGTGCTGCCTGCAGCTTCTAACACAGGCAGTTTACAGGCCAAGAGATGATTGAGAACAACCCAACACAGTGTGCTGACACAGAGGCCTGGTGACTGCCCACATCCTCCAGGGAGAGTATGAATGCTCAAAGGGGAAGCCTGGAGGAGGCCAGGGAGAAGCGACAGTCTGGAAGGGTAAAAATCAGAATGGTTGGTGCTTCCGCACTTCTTAGAGTCACCTGTAAATTCCATTTATGATCGAGCCCGGAGACTTGGTATAAACCAACCAAGTTGACTGTGGCTTCTTCCCCCAAAGGTCTGCACAAACCCGGATTGGTGGAGTGTTAATTGGTTGCTTTTTTAAATATCCTCTTCTCTCAGTGTGGGCCCCATAGAGAGTTGGAATATCACCTTTCCCTGGGTAAATCACTCCAAACTCATCTTAGCAGCTCAACCCCAACCAATGATCCTGCTTATGATCATAGCACAGTGGAGGTTCCTCATGAGCCTTCATCTACAACTAATTGATTTACTTAAGTCTAGTATTGGATGATCAGTTGCTGCTGGTCCTCTCCCCCGTTCTCAGTCTCACCTGATCAGGACTGACTTCTCCACATAAGGAACTGCCTCCGTTCTCTTGTCTTCCAGTCATAGAAAACACCACTGCTTCCAATTAAAATCTGTGTGATTTATGGAAACCCATGAACACATGCCTTAATTCTTCCCTTTCCTGGCATGATCCTCTTAAATTTCTTCCTTAAAACCTAGTACTCCATACTCTGTAATGCCATGGGTTGTTAAGCAGCAAGGAAGCTGGATGAGAGAACAGACTAACAGGCAGCTGAAGAATAGTAATAGCTGCCGACACTTACAGGGCAGTCCATATTCCAAAATGTGCGCTGGACGCTTTAGATAAGGAGTTTGTTCATGATGTCAGAAAATCTCTGTAACTCTTCAAAGGGGGATTCTATTCCTTTATATGTATATGGGAAACTGAGGTAGAGACACATCACGTGGCTTTTCTAGGTTGTGTAGTAGCAGAGCTGAGACTAGAAAGTGCCTGGCTATAAATTGACAGCCAGCCACATTAGGATTACTCAGTCACTGTCACTCATGATGACTAATCTTTTCCAGGTTATGCTGGGTTCCACAGTTTGCATATTTCTAGAGGCCTGTAGAAGTATTATGGGACTTTGTAAAACCAGTTTTATTTTTTCAAACAGAAACAATTATGCACCAGGAGATGGTGGCACAATCTAACAAATAATGTGTTTACTTTTTAAATTTGGACTTCCATTTTATTAACCCAGAATAGTAATCCTGGTTATCCATGCTACTCTGAATACTAGTAAGGAAAAGGAAGTCTTTACTTAATAAATGCAGTTTAACATTTAAACAAGCAAAATGATATAAAGTTTAAAACATGGGTTTATTAGGCAAAAGACTAGCAAAAACAATAACAGCATTAGGTCTTATAATAGGGTGAACATTGTTTGGAAGATATATGGTGGATACACATGCAACCACAAAGGCACAAAGGGCAAATTCTGGATCCTCATTGAAACATACAGACCTAAATGGAATGATATGGCCTCCACGCTACACTACCTTGTATCTCCCTGGGAATTCTAGATAAATACCACAGTGGATGGTTAGGTGAAGGCATTACCTAATCAGTATTTTTAAGTTGGACTTAAAGGAAGAGTGGGAACTGAGTTGGAAGAATGGGATTAATGATGTTTAACAAGCAGAGGAACATAAACTTAACAACTGCCTTTATTCAGCAAATTCAGGTAACAAGTTGTGTGTTGAGTCAAGCACTCAGCCAGATGCCAGGTGTAGAAATCAAAAGGTCAAGGTCTAGCACTCAAGCAGTTCAAGTCTAGTGAAAAAGGCAGAGGCATCAATAAAATGGTTTACTGTGGAGTGATTTGGGCTACAAGGAAATACATACTCAGTGAGGCAATGGTATCAGAGAGGAAGTAAGGAAGACTCTCCACATCTATTCATCAGAATGATACTTTTGAGCTTCTCTTTGAAGGGTGAATGACTGGGAGTTTGCCAGTTGGGAAAGGAGAAAGAAGGGGAAGCCAGGCAGCATCTTGAGACAACACAATGAATATGGCTGTATAGTGAATTCAATTCAATTTGCAGAGCATTTACAAATGAAACTTATTCTCCCATTGAGTTAATGAAGGCCATGGAGTATATGTCCTGCAATTTAATGAACCTAGCTTCTTGAAGTCAGAACCTTGCCTTTCTGTCTTTGCATCCTCAGGAGAGTGTCTTCCATACAGTAACTGCTCAGTTAATGTGTATGTTTAAACCCTTGGTTGGACCTGTATGTCCAGAACATGGGGTACAGTGGCTGCCATTAGGCTTTTTTAGATGTATATATAATTCAAGCCATAGAGGATAGTGATGTCACAGAACTGTTTTTGTGTGTGGGGAATGGAAGTGGTGAATAATGTCCATTTGGGCACCAGTTGTGCTCCAGGCAAACAAAAATGTATGTTGAGATTACAAGTTGGTTGGTTACAAAGAGCAGTGCACAAGAGTGAGATGCCAGATAAATGTCTTGTTAATACTCATGAGGCTGGGCCTGCCTGGTAGCACAAGGGCTTAAGTCTCAGCACTACGAAGCTATCAGCAGCCACAAAGCATGAGTTCAATCCCTGGCCAGGGAGCTGACCCACATGGCGCAGCAGATCTTTCCTGTCTCACCTGTTGCTCCCCTCAGCAGTGTATTTCAGTCAGTCCACCTGTTCTGCTCCCCACTCTGTCTGGTGAATCCTCTCACTCCCCCACCACACATACCTCTGGCTTACACCCCAGTTCTTAGATGAATAAATAGATAAATCTAAAAAAACTACTCAGTGAGGCAATGGAATCAAAGAGGGCATAAGGAAGACTCTCCTCATCTAATCATCTGAGTAAAATCTTTGAGCTTCTCCTTGAAGGGTGAATGATTGTCTCAAATGAATGTCTCAAAAACAAGAGAAAAAGACCCAGAGTGAGTTCCAGTAGAATAAAAAGTAGGTAATGGGTCTTGTTTTGCAGCCATTCTGTATAAACTGATTGTAACTACTGATATCTCACTGCCTATGTCCCATATAATTTGGTCTCTTCTATCTCATCTTCCCATCGTGGTTTCTCACTAAGCATTACATTCAGCAAAACCCAAACCACAGGAGCCCTAGATGGGTTTCTCTCTTTCTAACGTGTCTTCTTCTTGAAGTCAGGCAAAGCAAAGAAAGCAGATATGCTTAATATTTGAGCAGTTTTCACATATACTATGTCATAAAATCCCAGGCATAATTTTTCTAAATATGGACACATCTTTGGGGCATTAAAAAAATTGAAATGATTAGTAGCTTGGGGGAAAATCCTCTTTCCCTAGTGTGGGCTTGAGGATCCCTTTGAAATGAAGCCAGGGAGCATCCTTAGGTTTTGCTTCATTAAAATGACTAATGTGGATGTGAAGATGCAAAGGTTAATTGCACCATTGCAGAGAGCCATGCATAGATAACCATGCAATCAAGCTTTTTAACCACCAACAAAATGCCACTTTGATGTCTGAGGAGTTCTACGTTTGCATTTTCAAATACTGTGCCTTCCTAGACTTTTTGGGAGCCCATTCTGCTACCAAATTGAGGAATATTACTTGAATTGTAGCATATTTAATAATTTCCTTAATCATCTGAAGACCATGGCAACTTGGAGTCTTTGTGCACGGTGCCTACCTTCTCTGCTGTCCACAAACTCATATCCCAGTGATTCTTTAAGTCTTACCTCCTTCTGGAAGCCTTCATCACGCATCCTTTGAATTGTTTTAGTACTCAGAAGTTGGTTTCGAGTGAGAACTATCCCCCCTCATTAGTCCCTCATGTTTGTGCAACCTACAGATCTCCCAACAAGATCACAAGCCCTCCCTAGCTGAAGGCATATCTCCATCTTGTGTATTACCCATCATGCCATCCCAGAGCAGAGCATGGGACAGGCCCTCAGTGGGGCCCCCGGTGATCCTGCTCCATGCACAACGGGCATCCAAGTGGAAAAGTTTACGAAAACAAGCATTTAATGCACACTGTATGCTAGGTCTTTGGTGGTCTGACTCTAAATACATGATCAGTTTGATTTATTGAGCAACCTTGAAAGATAAGACTCATATTTTAGAGATGGAAAAACAATTAGGGAGTGTTAGTTAGTGGAAGAACTAGTCAGCCTGATACCAAGACTCTGCCTCTCTCTTCAGTCCTCTGCCATCCTTTACCCTGACCAGAGGCGATTCGGTCTCCTGATGGTAGTTCATGTAGCCAGAGAGTGAGCTGAAGAACTAAAGTATTAAATAAGTCTGTGCTCATTGCCTGACACTTATTCTCCTACTCCCATGGTGCGTGAGCAATATTGATATGAGACCCAGGAAGCGAAACCAGAGCAATAAATTATATGGCTTATTATAGAAGGTACAGTCAATAATTATTACGGGGTCCCTTTTAAGCGAGATACTTGCTCTCACAGTCACTTTACCCATGGCCACTTCTTCCAATTAAAGACAATCAATGAGGAGAGAGATCCGGAGGAGAGGAGAGTTGGCCTCCGAAGGATTGGGGTTTTTTTGTATGCTCAGTCACCAACTCCTGGGGTTTTAATTGGCTTTTGTTGCTAGGACATTCTGAAGAAATCATTTTGTGTGACCCCTGAGAGGTCTGGCCGTCACTGCTTTTTTAAAAGTTGATTTGAATATTTAAACATTCACTTGTACTTGAATTGAGGGAATAGGCCTTGCCCTGAGCACATGCTTCCCAGGCCTTGCTGCCCTTGCCCACACTGTGCCTTCTGCCCGTGATCCTCTCCCTTCCAGCCTGTTTGCCAGTGGAGACTCAAATAGCACCTTCTCCAAGAGGACTTCCCTGGACACTCCCATGCCCCTGCCAAACACAGACATGCCTCCTCTACCTTTGAGATCCCAACTTTGGGGTGCTGTCAGCAGCTGTGTCCCACTGCGCTGTAATAGCTATTGCAGCCTCATGTCCATTTGGGATGGCTCCCACTTGAGGAGGCAGGACTGCATGGTGGTCAAAACTCTGACTCCTGATCCAGTCTCAGCTTCCTCATCTATAAAAGCTACAGATCTTTATCCCTTAGGTAGCTGGAGGAGTTAGATGAGCTACCTCATCCTGGTAAAATGCTCAGTATGTGCTCATTTTGCATTGCTGGTTATTCAGCACCCCAGGCCCCCTGCTCAGTGGCAAGATCAGCGCAAAGACTGATGGGACTTGGAGCTTACAGGCAACCACCCCGGAGACAGCTCTCTGTCCATTCTCATGCCGCTGGTCTGAGCCAACACCATCCGTTGCATTTGGCATGCCTTCCCCAGCCTCTCTGTGGCCTTCTGACCCTCTCTAGCAAGGCTGACCTGAGTTGTACTTCCTGCAAAGAGTCCCCTGACCCACCCAACCCCAGTGATTCGTGGGACCCAATCCTCACAGCATTTATCTGGAATCACTAATTGTCACATCCCACCCTTTTTCACCATCTTGTTCCTCAAGTGTCTCTATCCTCTCAGACTCATGGCGAGAAGCTGAAAGGCAGGGGCTATGCAGGATTCTCCGTTGTATTTTCAGGACTTGGATAGGGGCTGTCCCACAAGATCTCAGGGACTCAGTCATCTGAAATCCCAGGTCATTCTTTTCCTCATGCTTTGTGTGGGCACCTCCACCCTGCAAGGCACTGAAGTACAGCTGTAGACAGGATAGCCAAGACCCTTCAATGCCTGTGGGCTCTATCTGAGCGAAAGTCACAGTCCAATAAACAATAAGCACATCAATGAAGGCAACGGTTCAAGATGGTGTTAAATCCTACAGAGGAAACACAACAGGGCGATGTGTTAGAGAATGGCTGGGGGTGGCGGCCTACGTGCAGCCTGTCTTTCCATTACTCAGCAACCCAACACAACGTTTCCTAAGGAGAGCTCTGTTGAACAGATGCTCAACTAAGGAAAAACGAGAGCATCTATTGTCAAAAACAGTTGGAAAATACATCCTACGTGCTTATCCTCTGTTGGAGCCACACAATTTATGTTTAGTATGTTAAAGGCATCGATACTGTGGCCAGGACATTTTTATTTTGCTGAAGCCTGCATTTCCCAAATATTTTGGATCACAGACCCTTTTATTTATCTTTTAATATTTAGCACTCGTTAACACTCCATGAAACTCATGTCTAGGGGAAAGTCTTTGGGGTATTGATCATATCAAATGATACTTACTCTTAGCAAAATCTTGTCTATTCCTCCACACAGAGAAGCTGGCCTCATGTCATTCCCAATCCATAACATTTAGGCACAGCTGAAAGAACTGCACTGAATGAGCAAATAGGGGCTTACTCTCTTCATTCCGTTCAACCCCTCCACCCAAATCATTCAGTGCCTAGGATGTTGTAGAAAATGTTTAGGTCTGGACATGGAAGACAGAAAACAGTCCCTACTGTCACGGGGCTGTCTGCATGTCCTGTCACGGGTGGCTGCAGTGGCTTCCTTCCCGGCCTTCCCCACAGTGGACTCTGCTGAGCAGCTGGCTGAGCCTTCGCATGCTCAGGCAGGCCCCAGTGCTGCTTTGCCCACTTTCCTTCATTGCACAGCACCTCACAGCAAAAGCTTAAGTCACTTACAGTGGTCACTGTGAATGAGCTGTCCTGAGCTGCAGCCACCAGCCATACATTTTTATTTTTATTTATTTATTTTTTAAATTTCTTTTTTTTTTAAAGAATTATTTATTTATGCATACAAGCTGGGGTGCAGGCCAGAGGTGTGGGGCGGTGAGAGGGTTCACCAGAGACAGAGTGGGGATCAGAACAGGCAGATCAATGGAAACACACTGCTGAGGGGAGCAGCGGGTAAGGCAGGAGAGGTCTTCTGTGCCATGTGGGACTCTCCCTGACTGGGCATCAAACTCGCGTCGCCGCTGCCGACAGCTCCACAGCGGAGCGCTTAATCACTGAGCCACCACGGAGGCCCCAGCCATACATTTTTAAATGACAGTGATTTCAAATGAAGATGTGATGGTGTAAACCATCAGTTGCTATGGCCACATGTCCAGTCTCCTTAGGCATGCGTGGCCAGTGGCTACCCTAGGGAGCAGCATTAAATTAGGACATTCCCATCTCACAGAAAATTCTCCTGGGCATGTAAGCCCTATAAAAGGTGATCTGGCTGCCCTTCTTATCTCATCTTCTACTTTTGCTTTTGCCCTTAACCTCGCCTCTCCAGTCTTAGCGCCCCGAGTGGTGTGTAGTCCTCTCGAACACTGCTGGCACAGTTCTTCCTGCCTCAGTGCTCCACTCTTCCCCCACGGCCACCTGACTCATTCCCTTCTCTTGCAGGTCTTTTCTCAAATGTCACCTTCTCATGATGCCCCCCGATCACCATGGTTAAAACTGCAATGCCCACTTCTTATCTTACCATGCCCTGTTCCCCATCTTATTTTATTTCCCCCCTTAGGCTTATTACCTCTGAGCTACATACTTTAGATATTTGTTTACTCTTCAGATATACCAGGAGGGGAGAAGTTTTAATCTGTTTTGTTCACTGCTACATTCCTTCCCTGGAACAGTGCCTGGCACATAGTAGGTACTCAGGAAGCAGATTTGGATGCCATGAAGGAGCTTTATAGAGAAAGAGCCAATGGCAGCCCAGTAACAACATAAGCAGATTTAGATGCAGGGCTAAGTGTCCTGGAGAAACAAAAAATGAAGTCACATTACATGACCAGTGTGTTTCATCCCCATTTTTCATATCCAGGAGAAGCTAACACTTAGGCCATTAACTGCATGGCCCATGGTCATAGTCAGTTGGCCAGCCAGGACTTGAACCTCCTTCCCAAATGGTGCTGGTTAATGTTTAACACTGGGTTCTCCAAAGAAAAGCTAAACCGCTGTTCTGCAGTATTTGCTTAATCCATGGCACAAATACTTCTACCATGGATGATTTCAAACTACTCACAAGGCTGTAGAGTTGGAAAAAGATGTGTTCAGTCTGTTGCCCTGAGCTGGTGCAAATTCCCAGGTAGCCCTGACCTGACCTCTAAGGCCAAGCATTCCTGCACCAGGTGGCTACTTCTGGAAAGGAGCAAGCAGGTCTCTCTAGAGACTCCCCTTCTTCCAGAGACCAAGTGATCAGTACAGTCTGAAATCATGGGATCTTATTGACACCTCTACCCACACTCCCCAAATCTGGGGGGTTTACATTCGACCAATTGGAATCACCACATTTTCCTCCTAAGAGGATCAAATGTATTTACCTTGATAGAAAGAGCTTTCGAAATGACCACCTAGATGAAACAGGAAACCCTATCAGACCCTTGGGGCCTGAGTGGACTACTTTTTAATTGATAATTCTGTTTCTAAAATAAGCAGCCTCCTTAATAATAGCCTGCCATGTCATATGTGATGATTGCTAATTTAGGTTTTCAGGCTTCGTGGATGTAATGAGCTCTAATAAGCCCGAGACTTGTCGCAGACTCAAGAAATCCTTTTTCCCCCCTCAAAGCCATGATTTTCCCTCAATCCCTGAACACAATTGGGCATACTCTTAAAATTATTAATAAGAATGACTGGGATGTTCACCCTTTTCCAAATAAAACATAAAGTTCTGGTTTCATTAAGCCAAGCTATTAAATTAAGAAAGTGTTTTTAATTATCTGAGCATTTCAGGGAGCTCATAAAACATTTAAGGACCTCACAGGGGTGGTGCCGAAGCCCTTTCAGAGTGAATTAGAGTTTTGACTTCTGGAGCTGGATCGTGGAGCCCACAGCTGCAGACCCCATTGGCCCAGAGAATCAACCTGACAGAACGGAAGAAGCTGTAAATCTTGTTCTTTGGCGGGGTTTGGGGCATATCTGTGTCCAAGCTGCCAGGTGAACCAGATGAATGTCTCATAAAAAACAAAACAAAACAAAACTAACAAACATTTCCTAATACCTCCCTCAGTCCTGACACTTGGCAGGGTGCTAGGGTTTAAACTGATGCTCGTAGGTATTGAGCCTCTTATATGTTCAGTTTATGTCATCTTATCCTAGCCTCATAAAGGCATGTGAGTTACCTGTTATCACCTCCATTTGCTAGGTGAAGAAACGGAGTAAAATTACCCGTGGTAGAGCAACTAGGGACCCTGGGAGGACACCCAAGTTTGTCTGACCCAAGGTCCATGCACCTTCCATGATGACTAAGCTGTAGCTCATGCTCTAATGCTAGAACATTATGGGAATAATGATACTATTATGATGATGCAATCATAAATACTTTTCACCAATGCGCAATACTATGCACGCCACATAGTTTCTTGACTCTAATCCTCCTAAAGAGCCTATCAAATTATAATCCCCTATATTAAAAATGATGAAAGTGATCCTGGAGAAAAGTCAAGTCACTTCTACAATGATCCACAGTCCATACTAGAGGTGGGATGTGGGCTACTATTTCTGAATGTCAAATTCAGGCTTTCATTCTCTCTATCCCTGCACGCCTCTGGTCTGAGCCCATCTCCTCAGCTACCCACAGGGTATTTTGTTGAGCATCTGAGTGTGAGGTTGTGCCTGACTATGCATAGCATGGAAAAGGAATTTTTTTTCCCAAATAATCCAGTCCTATGAGCCCTTTCTGGTCTCCTCTTTTTCGTTCCTGTGTTCTGTGGTTACTCCCACTAATTAACATGCCCGAAAACATGCTTTTGTATTCATTAGATGAAATCATTTTTAAATGATGAAAGTGGACTGGTGGCACCCTTTTTTCTTCCAAATTGTAGTTTCCTAACTGCTATTGCATACTCGTTACAGAGACACTGATGCTCTAGGCCCCCGGGTTTGGGGTTGGGGTATCCTGAGCCCATGGTCTCTGGCCACGAGCAGTTTCATTTCTATACCCCGTTGTGCTGCTCAGGTGTTGTCATGTGCAGGTACCACGCTAGTTAATACTTAAGTCTTTATGGCCTGAAAAATCTCTAGTAGAATCTTTTCTTTAATTACCAGAGGTACAGGAAAAGCAGTCTATTGGTGAGGTTGTGGAAAATAGGCTCTTTCAGAAGAGAATGTCACTTAAAATCACCATGGAGGGCAATTTAGCAACATTTATCCAAATTGTAAGTGCATAATCTTTTAGGCCTAGCTATTCTTCTTCTAGGATTACATCCCTTAGCTATACTTGTGCCTAATTCTCTATGTACATGATTACTTGCTGCCACACTATTTAAAATACCGTCTGCAGCAGTAACAACAACAAAGAAACTACATGACTTTGTGAATGGAGAATGGTTTACATAAATTATGAGTATCCGTGCAATGGAATATTACACAACTGTGAATCGGGGGCATTAGTTTGTATACTGAAATGGGACCACCTCTAAGTTATTTTGTTTAGTGATAAAAGGAAGCAGGGCACAGATCTATGTACATATTGTGTTACCACTTGTGTAAAATCAGGGAGAAAATATCATGTGTATCTTTACACATGCTGTTAAAACTCACTCAAAGTATATAGAGGTAGGGGTTGAGTATGGAGAAAGGATTTGGTTGTATGGAGGCCAGAGGGGGATGGAGAATAGATTCTGTATACATTTTTAGACTTTTGATTTACAAGTCAAATGTATCACCCATGCAAAAGTTACCTGAAAAATAAATTGGAGCAGGAGGGTGGAATAGCAGAGAGCATGCGGAAAAGTATAGCTATGCATTGCTTAAAGACAGGGATACTTTCTAAGAAATGTGTCTTTAGGTGATTTTGCCATTGTGCAGATGTTGTAGAGTGTCACTACACAAGCTTTGATGTGTGCCAGCCTGCTCCACACCTGAGTTATGTGGTATACTCTGTTTGAGCACTGTCAGAGAAGCAGTGTGTGATTGATAGAAATGTCATTAAGTGACATGTGATTGTATTTCACATGGACATGGTAACATAAAAGGAGCTGGTGTTTTAGGGAACTGAGAGAAGATCAGTGACCAAAGCAAACAGGACAGGGGCCAGGACTTTTTGAAGGATTCTGCATTATTCTCCTCCGAGGAATGAAGAACTCTGAGCAGGCAGGGGTGCCTTGTTCAGATTGCATCCAAGAAGGATCGCTCTGGTGACAAGCAAGCTGTCTGGGCTGGGAGCGATCAGGGAGGCTGCCTTTGACAGATGTGAGCCCAGCCAAGAGGTGGTTGCATCGAGGAGGCGTATGGCCACAAGTGATAGGAGGTACTGGAGGCATTGTTAGTTGGTGAACTGATGGACTCCAGGAGGGGTGGGATCTGGGGACAGGGGCGGCAGGTAATGACGATTTTTTCCCCAGACTGGTTTGTGCAACAGACAAGTGGGACCACTTCCTGGAAAGGGCAGGGTGCAGGTGTGTGTGCTATAATCTTAGGCACGTTGAGTCCAAGTTCCTTGGACACATCACAGAGGAGATGGTCAGAATGCAGTGGGAGGTGGAATCTGGAATCCAGAGAAATCTGACCACAGTGGGGAGACATGTGTGTAGGTAGACATTGAGGGTGGGTACCTGGATGGAATTTCCTAGGATAAAACTAGTAATTATGCTCTCCTCCCAGGGCTGCGGACAGAGCCCTGTCATTTATAGACAAGCTCTATCCCCCTAATAGGTGCTTTCTAATCAGTTCCAGGGGAGCAGGTAGCAGCAATTATGCAGGTTACCTGCTCTCTTCTCATCTCCTCCTTCCCGCCTCACCCAATCCAGGCGTGTGGCCCTTCCCTGCCCCGTGAATCTTTCTCAAGGCCACCCACATAGTCCCTAAGCCTCAGCAGTTCCCACAGCTGAGGGCAAGCTGGGATACTTCCTTCTCCTTGTGTACCTCACAGCCCAGCAAGCAGCAGTGGTCTCCGGGAATAGCTGATATTACAGAAAACACAGGGCTGGGGGCCAGCTTCACATTCCCCAAACATTTAGTGATTTATCCTTTTCAGTTTCATCAAAGCCAAGCTTGGAAACTCCCCAATGGTCCTGCTAACAAATAGCGAGGAGCGTGCTTTAGCATCTCTGCTCCCAGACATCCGGTTGGTGATTGAGACCTTTGGCTGATGACAGCAAAGGTGGCCCCTTTGGTTTCTTTGTGCCTTCACAGGGGCCTCGGGTTTAGCAAGCTTGCTGCACCCTTCCCCTTGTAGAAGACCTGCAATAGGTTGTTATTTGACTTGAGCATCCAGGGTTGCCACGAGCTACCTTTTAAGATGTTAGTTTGAGTAGTCAGGACAGGACATACCTGTTTGTGACAGGGAAAGGAAAGCACAGGACAGGCCATCATGGGTGGTAGAAGCCACAGAGTCTGTCTTGGGAGTTCCAAGTCCACTAGGGAGTGTGGGTCACAGAAGGGGCTGGGAATGGACCTAGGTAGGGAACTTGGGAAAATGGGGCCAAATGGGAAACTAAGGGAGAATAAAAGACAA
>PVIJ01014595.1:29737-40175 GCA_004024925.1 Scalopus aquaticus
TACATATACACAATGGAATACTATTCAGCATGGAAAGAAGATAAACACATGCAATTTGCAGCGACATGGATGGAATTAGAGGGGATCATACTCAGTGAAATAAGCCAGAAAGAAAGAGAAAAATATCGAATGGTTTCACTTATAACAGGACTATAGGGAGGCCGGGTGGGAGAGAGACAATCAGTGGGGGGGCGGGGGGGAGGCGGAGGGAGGGAAGGGAAAGGGCACAAAATGGAATAGAAAAGAACACAAGGGACCATGGAGATGGATCACGGGTGAATTGGTGGTGGGCTACCCAAGGGGAATGCAAAATGTAAAAGACATAAATAACAATAAAAATATATATTATAAAAAAAAAAGACAACACAGCAAGAAAGTGTGTGAGGGGGGCAGGTATAGATAAAGACAGAGCTGCAGAGAAAGAGGCAGAGAAATGAAGAAATCAGAGACATGAGCATGTACGGACAGTAAGCAGTAGACTTAAGGCTACCAGACTGGGTTCAAAGGGTCTGAAAGAGACACTTGGCTTTCATGGTTTGTTTAATTATTGACCAAAGTGAGTCTCCTTGAAAGCTAAGTCCCACCTAATAGGCTGTTATTTGTAGCAGCAGCAGGTAGTGATAGTCCAGGTAGATTTAGAACTTGCTCTCTAGAGAGTATTAAGGTTCCTTGCAGTAACTATCCAAGACTGACTTTATAATATCTGCTGAGAATTTAATAGCTGAGAAAACTGATGCACTGAGAGGTTAGATCACTTTTTTTATTTTATTAAGATTTATTTATGTATGCATACAAGAGCTGGGGTGTAGGTTAGAGGTTTGGGGGGGTGAGAGGATTCACCAGAGACAGAGTGGGGAGCAGAACAAGCGGATCGACTGAAATACACTGCTGAGGGGAGCATCCGGCAAGACAGGAGAGGCCTGCTGTGCCATGGGGGAAGCTCCCTGGCCAGGGATTAGACTCGTGCTGCAGTGGCTGCTGATGACTTCCGTAGTGCTGAGACTTAACCCCTTGCATCACCAGGGAGGCCCTAAATCAAGTTTTAAAAGTCACACAGCTGGTCAGGAGCTCTTTATTAGCCGTCCATCCCTGGTTGTTCCCATTTCATCTCTCAGTCTTTCCTACTCATTCCATGAGATGAATGGATTTATTTAAAGACAGCTCAGACAGACGAGGAAAATAAAATATTAGTACTACCATGACTTTTAAAACAAATTTTCAGTTTGCAAACATTTCCCTCTCTGTTCTGCATTTGGAGGGCTTGAGAATACTGGGGGCAGAGAAAGATATGAGGCAGAATGGAGAGGAGAAAGAAGGCAGAGCACTGTGTCACTAGCCTTTGGGGAGTGCACACTCTTCCCCATCCATAGTGGTCGGGTGTATCATGGACTCTGCCTACCACATGACCGAGGTGGGGTCAGGATGCAAACCCAACCTGCATGGGACAAGCGGATTTCTACTCAAGGAATATTTAAAACTTGGAACAAGAGACTCAGACCTCAGCTTTGGGAGATGAGGCATGTCCATTATCCCTCTGTTGTGCTGGCTTTGAACCTCCTGAAGTATCCGCCATTCTCAAGGCCTGCCTGTGAGACTCCCCAGGCTTCCTCAAGCATCAGACTGTACAATCCACCCAGAACTCCTCATGGGAAAACTACTCTTCTCCCATCCCTGCCCTGCAGGAAGGACTGACCTTACCTTAGTCTCATGACCAGGTCTGGCCAATCAGAGCACACCATCTCTTTGCCCATCGAAATTGGCTCAGCTGTGGTTGGACCAAGTCAGGCCCATCAGAGATCTCCCTCTGACCCTCATGGGTCAGAACTATGCTGAGAAAACACAGCTCTCGTGGACTCCAGGCTGTGTGCATGAGTTGAGCCTCTGCTGCTTATGGCCATCTTCCCCAGATGAGTGAAGGAGACATGTGCTGATGGCAAAAATGGAAAGAACAGACAACATCGGAGGCCCAAGACCCAGTGTGTCTCATCAAACTGTCTCAGTCAGCTGGGCCAAAGTGAGCCTTGTTTCTGCCTTATGTTGGTTTCTGTCTGGCTTCAGTTCTCTATAACTAGAAGCATCTTGATAAATGTATCTTTAATTTCCCATTTTAATTGTTTAAACTAGCTCAAGCTTTATATTCACACAGGCTTTAACTGTTGACAGTTATCTTCCACTGACAATAAGAAATTAGACTGACCCTAAATGTTTCTGCTATTAGTAGCCTTTGGGGATCATTTCTTGATTGGAAACAGCTTCTAAGTGACTTTCCAGGAATCACTGAAATGTGAGTGTGCTTAAAGGCGGGGTCTGTTTCTATAGGATTTTTTTTTCTATTGCCTGAGCCATACCTAATGCCCACACAGCATAAGCAGGGGATTCAAATACAAAGGTTTATGCGTGAAAGAAATGAGATGTGCTTTGAATGGAAGCTTCTTCCACTTTTGGCTTATAGCATCAGTTGTTGCATAACAAAAACTCAAAGCCCCATGATTTAAGGTGATGAGCTTTTATTTAGCCCTGGATATGCACTTGATTGATGCCTCCACTGACTTGAGCTGGGCTTGGTGAAGCTCACCCATTTCTCTGAGGTCAGGTAGATCCACACAAACAGTGATTGTTGGGTTGGTTAGGACACTGCTGATCTCAGTAGACTTCTTCGACATCTTCTGGACTCTGCTTCCTGTGTTTCTCCAACTTCTAGTCACCAAGTCCAGGCTTGTTCTCATCCTGAAGATGCAAGAACATGAGAGAGGAAATGGAAAGGCTCTTTAAGTGTCTGCATATACTGGGATTGCATAATACACATCTGCCAATGTAAATTATGTGGCCAAGTCCAGAGTCCAATGCAGGAAGGCACCACTAACGGGTATAGACACATGCGGGTTTTTTTTGTCTTTAGTGAACATTCAGAAAATCTTAGAAGGGGACAGCTCTAGTCACTGGGTTGGCAAATGCTAACTGCTGATGTAAGACACCGAAAATCCAGAACTTCACGTGGGGGTGGATGGGCAGCTAGGGCGTGGGGAGTAGACCTTTCAGCCACACTCCTGAAGGAATTTAGAACTGTATATGCTATTCTTCTGTTGAAAGTCTCTCAGAGGGAACTGTAAAGGCTTTTACAGCTGCCTCTCAGCCTCCTTTTCCATGCAGGACCCTTTTGTTGTCATTTCATGAAAGAGGGTCTTCAAGGAACTTTCAGTCTAGAAGGGGAGGCAGATGCCGAAACAGAACATTTCAAGATCAAAACATAAGGGCTGAGGCAGGCAGAAGCACAGCATGCTCCAGAAGTCTAGAGGCGGGCACTTAGCCCAAGCAGGCAAACCATTTAGAGAAATCTATTTTAAATTGATTGTTTTATTTGCTGGATTTTATATTGACATGTTTTGCTTTGTTCTCAATGTGTTCTGGGACTGCAGCCTATTCATTTATTATTAAGAGAACGGTAATTATTTCCAGGAGCTCCTGAGAATACCCTTTGCTTCCCCTTTGCCTGGTCTCTGCTGATTCTGGTGTAACCTTGCTATCTCTGAGGAAGTCTGTGGCAGGAAGTGACAGCCCCCGTGTGCCTGGTGCAATACACCAAAGACCCTGCTCTGGGAGGAAGGCCTGTGGACCCCTGCTTCTCACACTGTGATGATTAGCACATGGGTCCCCTAGGATCTTGCCAACATACAGGCTCTGATGCAGGAGGTCTGGGGTGAGGCTTGAGAGTCTGTGTTTCTTTTTTTTTTTTTTTTAAGATTTATGTATTTATGCATAAGAGCTGGGGTACAGGCCAGAGATGTGGCGGGGGCTGGTGGTGAGAGGATTCCTCAGAGACAGAGTGGGGAGCAGAACAGGCAGATCACCTGAAATATACTGCTGAGGGGACCCTCGGGCTAGACAGGAGAGGTCTGCTGCGCCATGTGGGAAGCTCCCTGGCTGGGTATCGAACTCTTACTGCAGATAGCTTCATAGTGCTGTGACTTAACCCTTTGCAACAACAGGGAGGCCCGAGAGTCTGTGTTTCTAACATATTTTCAAGGCAGTGCTGATGCTGCTGATCTGTGGGCCACATTTTGAGTGGAAAGATTTGTAGAAGATGAGCAGCTGCAGGCCACCGACAGCAATTATAACAAGGATGGACAGAGGCCTCCCTCATCTGTCTCTCTGGCTTATTTAACATCTGTTTCTGCTCTGCAGTTGTATCTCCAGTATCAGATGCATGGAAAGCTTCAATAAACATTTGTCAAAAGAACATCTTCTGTTCTCCTCCCATGGATGTGTATGTGACGTTTACCTAATGTTCTTTCCGTTTGATGCTGTGGTTGGAGCCTAGACCTCTGTCTGTCCTATGGGCTGCAGTCTGGACTCCCCACCTAATTCAAGAATCTCCAGGTCTGGACCATGAGACCTGCACTGTCTCCTAGGTTTGGGCAGACTTCATCCTAATTCTTGAACACTGACTTGAGGTGCTCCTTCCATCAACTAATGTATCACGTTCCATTTCATACTCATGGACCAAACCATCTGGGTATTGTTTCTAGTGAAATATTACGTTAGAGTTCCTTACACCCTCTTGGATTCAATGATTGACTTCAATTGTTCACATTATCCTATTACACCTCTTCTAACTTGGTTAACTTACCCCAAATCTTTTAGCACCTTCCTGCTTCCTCACTTGGAAATCCCAGCAGAACTGCATGGTTGGAGCTGGAGCAATGCCAGTGATGACACAAAGGACGAACACTGAAATATACAATCATTACCAGTCTCTTAGCTTGAGTTCCCACCCAGAAACTTGGCACCCTCTCCTTAGAATGTAAAGGAAAAAAAAAGCCAAAAGCAATTAGCCATTATGCAAACTATCTAATTCTCAGTTTCCTCAACTGCAAAATGGGAATAGCTGCATCATCCTCCTTGTGGGGTTTTAATTAAGGTTAAGTTGTGATATAATTGGCATAAACTGCTTAGCTTATGATCTGACACATTGAAAAGTGCTCCATAAAGGAAAGTTCCTTCATTTTTATTACTAAAGGGTTAATACTAAGGTCAGGATCTCCCTAGAGAAGGGCTGCAGTGAATCCAGGCTCAGATCTCTCAGTTCATCATGGAAGAGAAGTTAGGTTGAGTAGGGAATGAGGTATAAGCAGCTAAGATAGTGAAAACACAGAGAGGCCTGTCATGTAAGATACCATAGATCTAGCCAACAGAGTAGCTCACTCCTAATATTCCGCTAGGTCCCTTCCTCTTCTCTGCTGCCTTCCCAGCATCCTTGCTGTGGGGCTAGCTTGGGACCTGTGGATACCACTCCACACTTCATTGGAACTATGTGTTGATGCCCTGATGTTGATATTTTCTAAGTAGTCTATCACCTTGAATTTTATTCCTGTCTTCTAAGTTTTTTATCATTATAAAATATGGTAATTTATCCAGTTAGTTGACAGATATTTAGTAAACATCTCCTATAAACTAGACACTATGTAGGACATGACATATCCAAGAATACAACATTGAACAAGCCAGACAAACTCCTGTCCTTATGGAGACTACATATATTTCACAAAAGTGATGTAGGTTTATCACTTAGGAATCACAATGGTGACTAGAATGTGTTGAGATTCCAGGAAGGTTCTAGTAGGAATGCATGCACAGTAGATACTTGTTTGGTGACTAAATCAATGAATATCTAGTTGGAAGGGATAAAAGGGGAAAGAAGAGAGATGGGTGGATTAACTAAGTGCCATGCCAGAGTTCTTCCTGGGAGTCACTCAGTTATGGAATGGCCAAAAACATGTACTTGATAGTCAACAAAAGAATGAAGCTGGTTTTGAGCTTTGGCCATGGGCTTGCTATTGTAAAGTTGAATATTGCACTAAACAACATAGACTAATTCTTGCTGTCATCAAGCTCCTGATCCAGCTAGGCATTCTCTTTTGGGTCTCTGTGTCTGACTGAGCACAGAGCCTCTTACTATATCATATCATAAGTTTCACTGAGCATTTTTGAGGGAACAAGGACAATTTAGATACCTTCGTAAAAGAACTGGGTATAAAATGATTGATCGATTTCAGTTTGCTGTTGCTATTTTTTAAACATGATTCACATCCATTATCTCAAAGTTTTTATTTATTTTCTTACATCGTTAATTTTTGGGCAATATTTGATTTCTCCCCTCAGGTGTAGTCCCCGTAATTCTTCCACCACCAAAGTGCCCTTGATCCATATCCCCAGTACCTTAAGCTCTTTTCTCCTCTTTTTTGACTCCTTTCCTCTCCTTTTCCACCCCCTGTTTACTGCCCCCCACCATTGCCTCAGATCTATGGTCAATTTGCAAGTTTTTAAATTTTAAATCTTGAAACCCATTTTTCAACTAAGCTGATAAGTGAGCAACCAAGAGCATTTCAGTTTAGCTTCAACTGATATAATTTTGCCCAGGACGTCTGGGACTGTATTTAATTACATTAAGTCAGGGTTTCTCAACCTTGGCGCTGTTGACATTTGGAGCCAGATGGTTCCATGTTGTGAGAGGCTGTCCTGCACATCGAAGAATGTTTTGCAGCATCCCTGGTTTCTACCTCCAAGATGCCGGTAGTATACCCACCCTCCAACCCCCACCCCTGCCATTGTGACAACGGAAACTGTCTCCAGGGATTACTACATATTCCCTAGGAGAAAAATTGACTCACAGTTAAAAAATACTGTACTGGATGTGTATGAACTTTAAAATTTATTTATTTTTGCATAGAAGAACTGGGGTGCAGGTCAGAAGTGCTGGGGTTGAGAGGATTCACCAGACACAGACTGGGGAGCAGAACAGGCAGGTTGACTCAAATATACTGCTGAAGGAAGCAACTGGTGAGACAGAAGAGGTCTGCTGTACCATGTGGATTAGCTCCCTGGCCCGGGCTCAAACCCAGGCCGTCTTGGTGGTAGCGCTGAGACTCAACCCTTAGACCACCAGAGAGGCCCTGTATCTACTTAAAAAAAATAATCTCTTGTATGTCCTTTGACCCTTTCGCCTTATGCCCTTCCTCTTAACCTCAAAAGCCACACTTCATTTATTAATGCCCACCAGCTTTTATAACTATTTGACTTTATGGATTCATCTGCCAAATTTTTGTCTTTATTGTTCCATCTTGCTTTACTCTGTATAAACCCCTTGAAATCCTTCTATTTTAGTGAAAATGGCAACATTTCATTATTCCTTCTGGCTGAATAGTATTCTATAGTGGGGAGAGACCATGTCATCTTGATGTCATCTATTGATGGACTATAGATCAGTACATTTTAATAATGATAAGCTTTTTTGAGTTAGAGCTGATCTGATACTAAGCATTGACTCTGCTACTGGGGCAGAGGAAAAGTGATTTTCCCTTTACACTTCTAAGTTCCTGTCTTGGCCTCCCCTCCCCCCAGTAATAACAGACAGATAAACAGGAGGAAAAAACCCCACAATTTAATAATAATGCCTCTTGTTTATGTGGTAGATACCCAGGAAGACTGAGTAACTTCCTCAAGTAACCCAGCCACAGTCTTAAATGCCATTTTCAGCTATATACAGTAGAGATTTTTCTGTTTCTATGCTGAGTTGAGTTTGTTAGGGGAGGTTATTAGGAAAAGCATAGTCAATGAGAGTATGATTGTTATATGCAGATTTAAGTCTAGATCTCCTCTCCAAAGGAATTTATAGTGATTTGGTCATCTTATATTTCCTGGTACAGAGAGGGAGACACTCTTACAACTGGAGATTCCCCTTATAAATATGTCTCTTACAAAAGGATTGCTTCTCCTCTTTAGATTTCCTATGAACAAAGTAGAGACCACACATTTGGAGTGAGACAGCTAGATTCAACTCCTAGATCCATCATATATCTACCTGCTATGTGTTA
Source organism: Scalopus aquaticus (assembly GCA_004024925.1). Lineage (NCBI taxonomy): Eukaryota > Metazoa > Chordata > Mammalia > Eulipotyphla > Talpidae > Scalopus > Scalopus aquaticus. The sequence continues at coordinate 37,609 of PVIJ01014595.1, forward strand.
TCTTGGTCTCAATTGTATAACTTCTCTGCCTCCGTTTCCTACCCAATAAAAAAGAAAGATAAGTATAGTACTCATCTCACATATTCATTATATTGTGATTATTACATGAGGTTATGTATGTGAAACGATTAGCAACATGCCTGTGGCCCCACAGTGTTTGCTCAATAGCTACTAGTTCTTGCTACTATTAGAACTGGTGTTATTTCACCCTTGGGTGCATCCCTGGGGGTAACTTCAAAGCACATAGTGGCCTCTTTCCAGCTTTCCTATCTTGCCAGAGTAACTCATTCAACAACTTCCCTAATGAGCTCAAGACTCCATCAGCTGGACCCTTTGTTTTCCTAGTAACTCTGTCAACATGGTTTCAGTCCCAATTGCATATTCACTAGCCTGCAAGGGACTCAAGACTATCAATTGCTACAATGGAGTAAATGATATTCATTGTTAAAACAGGGTAAATGCCTATTTCCTTCACACAATGGAAAGAACTGTTGTAGGCTATTAAGTAAATAACTATAAATAACACACCATAAAATGGTCTACATATGCCTTATCGCACTGAACTGCAACACTGAAGTAGCTGTTATGGCTGGGTAAATTATACATGTTTTAAACACTGTCCAAAATACATATTTACACGTACTTAAGACCCTACACTAAACAGTCTCTATAGTAACCAGAAAAACACAAAAGCCTTATTAAGCATTCTTTGTAGTATTTTTAGGAGTTTAATCATTAGGAGAAAGCTCACAGGCCATGTAGACACCAGGGAACAAGGGAAAGAAAGTCTTTATAGGAACAAAAGAATGAAGCTGGCTTTGAACCTGGTGGGAGAGCATTTTACTTTTTTAACTAATAATCATCGTTGGGCCTTCTCTTTGTGAAGGCTATGCTATGTTTGGGGTGCATGAGACACAATTTTGAAATTACAATCTGGTTTCTCAGCAGAGGATTCTTCAATTAACATATTCCAGCAAAAGATCATTTTCAATTTTTTCTCTTTAGTCACAGCAAGAAAAGATTTCCTTGCCATTCAGAAGTGAAGTAGTCTGTAACGTCTGTTTTGCTTCTGAGTCTTATCACTCTTCAGGGGGAGATTCTAAGAGTTTCTTTGGGATAGAGCCAGGTCTCATCATTTGGATACTGTACTTATTCAGTTGTCGATGGCATGTTGCAGTGAAAATGTATTCCTGATATATCAGTGACTTAAACACTGCAGAAGTTCCTTTCTTGCCCATGCTACTGGCCCAGCACCAGTGGGGGGAGTTTCTACTCCATGCAGTGAGTGACTCAGGGACCCCTGGGAACTCCATTCTCTTATGATACCACAACCTGTAAAACTTGCTTTCCTGGCGTCTGCAGTGGGAGGAGATATATCTGGGGGCTGGGTGGGGGACCCAGAAATGACACGTTTATTTCCACTCATACCCTACTGGCCGGAACTTCAATCATATTGTTCCAGTTGACTTACAACCAAGGCTGAAAAGATATGTGAGCATGTGGAATATTTAGCACTAAGCATCTGAAAAAAATTATTGTTTGAACACCATAATCATGCTACATACTTTATACTACTTGATCTTATCTTTAAAACAACTTTGCAATGTAAAATTTCCCCATTTACAGGTGGAGAAACAGATTCAGAAATCTTAAATGACTTGTATAACATCACACAACCAAAAAAGGAAGGATGAATTTAAATGTAGGTAAATCTAAAGCTGAACATAAGATAACTCTGTGATCCAACCACTCCTGAGTACTTTTCCAGAAATGCATATGTATGTTCTCCAAAAGACATGCTCGTAGAGTGGTCATAGAAGCTCTCTTTGTAATTAGTCCCTCTCTGGAAAAAAAAAAACAATACTCATCAATAATAGAACAGATTAATCAATTGTTGTGGATTTATCCCAGGAATACTATGTGGTACCAAGAATGAATGAGGGCCTCCTAGGTGGTGCAGCAGTTAAGCACTGCGCTGAGGAGCTGTCGGCAGCGGCGACACAAGTTCAATGCCCAACCGGGGAGATTCCCACACAGTGCAGCAGACCTCTCCTGCCTCACCTGCTGCTCCCCTCAGCAGTGTATTTCCATTGATCTGCCTGTTCTGCTCCCCACTCTGTCTCTGGTGAACCCTCTCGCCGCCCCATGTCTCTGGCCTGTACCCCAGCTTGTATGCATAAATGAATAAATCTTTTAAAAAATGAATGAATTAGTACAGTACATTAGCTACCTATAAATATGAATAAAGCCCACAAAAGTTAAAGAAGTCAGAAACAAAAGATTCATACTATATGACTCCATACTGTATTATTCAAAAGTAAGCAAAATTAATCTATGGTGATAGAAATCAGGATAATAATTTTTTTTTATTTTTTTTTATTGTTATTTATGTCTTTTACATTTTGTATTCCCCTTGGGCAGCCCACCACCAATTCACCCGTGATCCATCTCCATGGTCCCCTGTATTCTCCTCTCTTCCATTTTGTGCCCTTATCCTCCCCTCCCCCCACCCCCCCCACCGCTGAGTGTCTCTCTCCCACCCAGCCTCCCTATAGTCCTGTTATAAG
>PVIJ01014596.1:0-39949 GCA_004024925.1 Scalopus aquaticus
AATAAAAATATATATTTATAAAAAAAAAAAAAAAAGATAGTCATTGTGAGGGGCCTCCCTGGTGGCGCAGCAGTTGAGCGCTGTGCTGTGGGGCTGTCGCCGGCGCCCAATGAGGGCTCGTCGCCCAGCCGGGGAGAGTCCCACATGATGTGGCAGACCTCTCCTGCCTTGCCCACTGCTCCCCTCAGCAGTGTATTTCTGATCTGCCTGTTCTGCTCCCCGCTCTGTCTCTGGTGAGCCCTCTCACCGCCCCCCACCTCTGGCCTGTACCCCAGCTTGAACAACAACAAAAAAGATAGTCATTGTGAGATTTGGAGTATGGGAAATAATAAAGAAGCAGATTAGATGAGCTGTAGAAAGTCAAAACAGGATACAACAAATTGTCTAACTCATGTCAATATTATTTGACATATAAATGATGCAAGGATTATAAAAGTAGATTCAATTCAGAGTTAATTATCTTTCCACATTGATGCACATATTTTGAAGACAATCTGTATATTTTGTGGTTTTATTGTCAATAAAATATCAATACGCCAAAACATATAATAAGTTCTCACAGATCTATTGGATTTGTCTGCTGGATTTATTTCTAAACTGAATTAAAGGGTAGAGCTGAATTTAAAAACCATTTCAACACAATAATTTAATATAGAATGTAGGGATACAGTAGCATGCATTAGAAAGAGTTAGTAGTCTCACGTATCTAACTGGAGTCTATAAAGTGAAACATCTGGTTTCCTTCGTGTTTCTGCCACTCACTAGCTATACAATCTGGAGACAACAAATTGATCTCTCTGTGAGATGTTTGCAGATGAATAAATGAATGAATGAAGAGTGTATGACCATAAGTACTGAAATATCTAAAACATGTCATACCTTTATAATTTGTCAGGACATGGGCAAAGTTTCTTATTTACATGATTCAATTTAATCTTCATAACAGCATCATGAATTTGGACACGCTTTAAAGATAAATACAAAGAGAGAGATTTAAAATTGCTAAGTGACTACCCATCTGTGGACAGCAAGTAAATGGCAGAGTTAGGCTAAGACCTTAGAGCTGTATGACTTCCTTCAGAATCATTTTCTCTGATCAAAATTTCATGTGAGTAAATTACATTTTAGACACTCAATAGATGATAGCTAGATTACTAGTATACATTTATACCTGCTGAACTGTAGAAATAGACACCATGTGACATTTCCGTTAACTATAAACCACTAACTAAGACTTCTGAGGAAAAAAACACACCATCTTATAGAAACTTTCATTAAGAGTCGGTGTGTTTCAGGGATGAGAATCATGGATGAAGAATATTATAAAGGCAGTGGACTGAAACCAGAGGTTACAGTGCTGTAGACTGACTATCCCCAAAATATCTGAGTTTTTGGTATTTCTATTGACTCAAAATTCAAAATTTCAGAAACACCTTGCATTGAGATCTGTATCCATCTTTGTATGTTTTGAAGCACAAAACCATTTGTGTTTCCTTTGAACAATATGCTATGTGCTAAATATAAAACATTTTTGTTTCCAGCATTCAGAGATCTAGTGCCACCTGCCTGATTATTCAAGGTGAATGACCTTAAAATTGATCAACATCCAATGAGTTATTAAAAATTGAGCAATGATCTGTGGTGACAAGTGAAAATATAATTTACACTCAAGATACCTGAATTATAAATGCAATGTGTTGACTCAACAAAATTCCCTAGGTCCCTGGAAAGAATTTTAAAGGATACGATTTAGGATAAAGTAAAGCTTAGAAAGTTTTACAAGCTTTATGAGTCTGAAGGCAATTTAGAGATATTCTGAAGGATATTCAAGAAGTCTACATTTTTGCACTTGAGTAATTCAGAAACTCTAAAGTCAGTGATGAAATCCAAGAAAAGCAGGGTTCTCATAACCTTTTTCATTTGCAAAATAAATTTTTACTATGGAGTAGGTAATTGTAAAGTTTAAATAGGATAGAAAGTACAGAGCACTTAAAGCATAAGAAATCTCCAATTACGCTATTATCACATTTTCAATTGTCAGTTTCTAAGCTTGGAGTGTGGCTGAAAAAAAAAATGCCCATAATGTTGGAGCACTTGCCTGGATGATAACCTGGTTGATAGACTCACAGTCTCTGAGATGATGTTTCAGGGTAGATATGTTTTTTTTTTTCCCAAAGCTAAACAAATAATTATTTGTTAAAAGCAAACCATGGTCTTATTTTCTGGATTATATGCTTTCTCTCTTTCTTTTACAATCACTCATTTTAAATTACAAGTTATTCAATGTCAACCTTATGAATTTTTGAACTTGCACAACATAGCTAATACTTGGGTCTATAGTTAATAAAAAAAAGTTAGGTTTATTCAAGATTTGGGCAGACATTTCATGTGTTTGGATCTTTGTTAAGAAAAGTTTTACTTTGCTGTTTTAAATTTTTGTTTTTGTTGTAATTATATTGACTTAATCTTAGAATAAAAAATATATCCTATGTTAGATTTCTGTGTTCAGTGTTTTCATTATCCTGTTATTTTCACATTTGCAATAAAGTAAAAAATATGATAGGTGTCTCCATACTCTAATTCAATTTCTAACACAGACATCTTTGATATTTAGTACTATTAATACATATCTAAGTTTTCATATTTAATTTGGAACTTTTAAAAAAATCCCACTCCTCCTGTTTTATCTCGCTTCATATTCCCTTTTACTTTAAGCTGTTGGTTTCCTCCCTCAGCCTCTTTTTTGCTTTTAATTTCTAAATTTGCTATATTTTTCATTAATTTAATTTTTAATTTAGATAACACTTGTTTACAAATTAGTTTATGATTCAGAAATGTAGGACCATACCTCTTGAGACAGATGTCACCACCACCAAGGAACCCTTGAACCTCCAACATATTTTATGGGGTTCCCTCTGCATGACTTATTTCTTTATCTTGGCATGTAGGATATTTCCCCACATCCTCCACTAGGTATACATTGCTCAAGAGCAATTCCAAGTAGATATCTTTATAGATCTAGGTTTGACAAAACATGAACTTTGTTTATTACCTTTGGTCCCATTTTGTATTGATAAAATCCTATTCTCAAATATATAGATAAGTGATATGTTAAGACATAGAGCTTCTTGCTAAAGTTTAATGTCTTTTCTACTGAAAATCTTTGAGTAGACAACTAATGTGAGCTGAAAAAAATACCTAAAATAATCTCTAATGTCATGGCACTAACATTAACTACTAATATGACATTTGTATTCAAAATTGAAGGCAGAAGTATTGCCTTTTTCTAAGCGGTAAGTCTGGAATATTTGTTATAGCCTGAATCAGGTCAGAATACGTGGATTTCCTTATAGAAGATACTATTACTGGGAAGAGATCCTATGAAGCTTATTGTCCCTGTCCTATTTTATACCTACTAGTCCTCACTAGTACAAGTCTCCTGATTACTTCTATAACTGCAAAAACAGTTAAAAATTTATCTTTACTAAAATGCACACAAAATAAAAAATGAAGATTCAAAAGAACATAGTACAGACCATAAAATAAAAACAGTTCTGAAGAAGCCCCAAACTAAACAAACTGGTCGAAACATGGAAATTCAAGCCCTCATAAAAAATCTTCCATAAATATAGAACCAAAAACCAGATGACTATATACATTTATTTTATCAAACCTTTAAAGAAAAACTGATGCCCACCTGGCTCAAATTGTTTTGAAAAATACAAGAGTAAGTTAGACAGTAACAACACAAGAAAAGAAAATTATAGGTCAATATCTTGAACTTCAAAGCAAAAATTTTCAACAAAATACTTGCAAATTGAATCCACAAGGATTAAATACCATTACTAAGATAGATTAATTGCAGGGATGCAAGGATGACTTAATATACATGAATCAATTAATATAATATACCATATGTACAAATGTAAAGATGAAAGTATTACGGTAATATCAATAATTGCAGAGAAAACATCCACCAAAAAGTCAATACCCATTTATGATAAAAATTCTAAACAAGAAGGGAATAGAAGGAACCTATGTCAATATCTTAAAGGTCACATATTGCAAGTCAAGAGCTAATATAAAACAACAAAAACAACAACTAAGAAACAAATAACCTCATTAATAAATGGGTAGTAGATGTGAACAGACTATTCACTATGACCAAAAAACATGAAAAAAAAGTTCATTGTCACTCCTAATAAGACAAATGCACATTAAAAGTATAATGAGATCCCATCTCATACTCATGAGAATTGCATATATCAAAAAGACCCATGTCAATGAGTGCTAGAGAAGATGCTGAGAAAATAGAAGCCAATTACACTGAAGTGAATGTGAAATGGTAAAACCATTAAGAGATGCCATCTAGATTCACCTTAAATAGAAATAGTATACAATCTTGATTTCTCACTCTTGGACATACATCTACAGAATATGAAATCATCACCACCAACAAAACCACATGTTCTACAATATTTACAGCAGCATTATTTACAATAGCTCGGACACAAAGAATCTGAATCTCCTTCAGTGGACAAATGGATCAAAAATATGTGACACCATGGAATATTACATTGTTACAAGAAAGGATGAAATGCAGATGGTTTCAGCAAAATGGAAGGAATTTGAAAGAATTATCTGCAGCAAAATAAGTCAGAACTAAAAAAGAAAAAAAACAAAACTGAACATTCATATAACAGGGAATTCAACAACATGAAACACTTTAAAAAACTACTGGAGGGCCTCCCCGGTGGCGCAGCGGTTGAGCGCTGCGCTGTGGAGCTGTCGGCAGCGGCGACGCGAGTTCGACACCCGGCCGGGGAGAATCCCACATGGCGCGGCAGACCTCTCCTGCCTCACCCGCTGCTACTCTCAGCAGTGTATTTCTGATCTGCCTGTTCTGCTCCCCACTCTGTCTCTGGTGAACCCTCTCACCGCCCCACGCCTCTGGCCTGTACCCCAGCTTGTATGTATAAATAAAAAATAAATCTTAAAAAAAAAAAACTACTGGACATCAACAAATATAGTTAGGTGCTCTAAGGTTAAGAAGGAAGGGGAGACAACAAAAGAACATAAGCGATTGTGGTGGTTGGAAATCAATAAAATAAATATACCTCTTTGTTGGGATTATTTCTTTAAAAAGTACACTACTCATAATAAAATAAAAATATATCTAAATTGGGTATGGCCTCATGAGTCAATGGTGGATGAAGAGATGAGGCATATCTTTTAATCATGACTAAACCCATGTAGTTAGTATACCTTAAAATATAGTGTCTATTCCCTTAAAACCCTTAAAGCAGATACTTGGCAAGCTTCTCTTCCTATCAAATCTATACTTCTGTCCTACAGTTCCAATGTTTTATATTCTTTCATGCAAAGTAGGAGGCAGATAGCAGATTTTTTAAATCTTCCTAAAAGTAAGTTTCAATGATACTTAATACCTAAATCATAAAAGTTATCATTTTGTAAACTATCCTGTAATGAATTACATTCTTGAAAAATGATTATTTTGCCTAGCTACATTATAAAAAAAAATCTAAGACCTGCAGTGTAAACAGTGTTATGAATCAAAAAGGCTTCAGATGTCAAACCAATTGACCATGTGAAAATAGTGAAATTATACTTCTGCCATTAGCTCTGCAGTCTCTCCCAAAGCATGGAACATGTTTGAGATTTATTCTGTCTCATAGAAGGAATAGGCTGAGGAGGATGAAAAAGGGAGAAGGAAGAAGAGGAGAAAGAGGATGTCAAGGAGGGAAGCCGTGAGAACACATTAGTGAAGCCATCACATAATAGAGTTTTGTTCTTAGGTAGACTTTTGCTTATTCTTTTATTTTTGTGCTTGTAATTGTTCTGTTCAAATTGCCTATTTGATTTGATACAGTGTTTAAAAATAAACTAATTCTAAAAATTGGTCCATTCCTTATAGTTTGTCTAACTTATTTGGTATAGATGTTTATAGTATTCTCATGATACTTCATATTTCCACAGTATCTGTTGTAATTACACCTGTTTTCATTTTTATTCTTTAAATTTGGGGTTTCTCTCTTCTTTTCTTAGGAGTCCTAGATGAGTGTTCATCAATTTGTTTATTCTTTGGAAGGACCACGTCTTGATTTACTTATTCGTTTGTATCATGTTTTAGTCTCTGTGTTTATTTCTACCCTATTATTTATTACCTTCCTTCTACTGTTTTTTGGCTTTATTTGTTCTTTTTCTCATACCTTTAGATGTAAAATTAGATTGTTAGAGAGTTTCCTTGTTTGTTGATGTGGGTTTATATTTCCATATACTTTCCTGTCTTTTAGTACATCCCTTAGGATCAGATAACATAAATGCATTTTGTTGCTCTCCAGACAGTTTTTAATTTATCATTTGATTTCTTAATTGACACAAGAATTACTCAAAAACATTCAGCTTAATATTCATATGTCTTTTTCTTCCCATCTTATTTTTTATGGTTGATTTCTAGCTTCATGCATATCATTGTCATGAAAAAATTTGCTTGATATAATTTCAGTGTTCATATATTTTTGAGATAATCATTGTGTCCCAAATATGAACTATCCTGGAGAACATGCCATGTGCACTTCAGTATATGCTTTCATTTCTTTTGGGATGGAAGACTGTATATATCTATTCAGTCCATCTGATATGTCACTTCATTTAAGACCATAATTTCTCTATTTACTTTTTGTCAGGATGATCTATCCATTGAAGCAAATGGTTTATTGAAAGCTCCTATTATTATATTGATTTCAATGTGTTTAAGTCTGTTAGTAATTGTTTTCTATATGTAGGAGCATCTGCAGTAGGTGTGTAAATATTGATGATAGGTATATATTTTTGATGAATGTTTTCTTGGTATTACAGAGCACCAATCTTTGTCTCTGATTATCTTCTCTGCATGAAATTCTAATTTATTACATATAGGAATAACATTGTTGTTGTTCCTTTTCTCTGTGTTTTTAGCTTTAAATAAATTGTTCTAGCTTTCATCTTAAGTCTATGTTTAAGTCTAATGTGTAATGATCATAATTTGTAATACAGTTTGTCTTTTAATTGGTGGCTTCAGACCATTCACATTTAGCATGATTTTTGATAAGCAAAGTTTATATACTGACATTCTTTTGCTTTTTGTATTTTACTTTGTCTCTTTTCATGTATTTCTATTTGCCCTTGTGTTCACTTGGATCTTTCCCTGGTGCTTCTCCTAATTTCTTCATTTCTTTTTTTAAGTGTGTTTGCTCCAGACTTTTTGTGGTTACCATGAAGGATGCATTAAACATCTTATATTTAGAGTAATCCTTTTTTATGCCGCATTGACACATCATTATTTGACTCTACAGATTCTGTCCTTTTTTCCTTCCCTCCGCTTTGATGTTTTGTTGTCCTCTTATACTGGTTTTGTTTAAATTTCCATTTTTTTGTTTCTGTTTATCACCTTGATCCAGGTATTATGTTGTTGTTATTTTTTCTTTTTGTGTATGACTTCTTTCAGCATGTCTTGTTGGGCAGTTCTGATGAACTCAATTAACTTTTGATTGTCTAAGAATATCTTTATTTCTCATATTTGAATAATAATTTTACGTGATAGTGTCCTTAATTAGCAGTTTTTATTTAGAAGAACCTTGAATACATCTTTCATTCTCTTTTAGACTCTAGGTTTTCTGCTGAAAAATCTGAAAACAGTTTGATCAAGATGCCTTTGTATGTTACATGCTTCTATTCTTTAGTAGCCTTTGGCATTTTTTCCCCCCTTGTCAAGGACTTCTGATAATTTAATCATGATTTAACTTGGTATAGGTTGTTTCACATTTAGAAATTTGGGTGTTCTCCTGCTTCTTTGACATCTAGAATAGGTTCTTTCACCAGATTTGGCAAGTTCTTAGCTTTTTTTTTTTAAAGATTTCTGTTTATTTCTCTATTTTTTCACCTTCAGTGATACTCATATCCTTATGTTTCCTCTTCTAATGGAGTCTAATATCTTCATTTTCTTTTATCTTATTTCTTCCTTCTCTTCACTAGAGATATTGAACATTTTTATTTTCTATTTCTGAACTCTGTCCTCAAAAAGATTAAGTCTACTAAAGAAGCTCTCCATGACTGCTTTCTCTTACTTCATAGTATCCCTCATATCCATCACTTCTACTTGAATTTTTCTTTAGTTTTTTTTTTAAAGATTTATTTACTTATACATACAAGAGCTGGGGTTTAGGCCCGAGGTGTTGTGATGGTGACAGGATTTATCAGAGACAGACTGGGGAGCAGAATAGGCAGATTGAACGAGATACACTGCTGAGAGAAGCAGCAGGCGAGGCAGGAGAGGTCTGCTGCACCATGTGGGAAGCTTCCTGGCTGGGGATCAAACTCATGCTGAGTGGCCTCACAGTCTGAGACCCAACCTGTTGCACCACCAGGGAGGTCCTCTACTTGGATTTTTTAATAGATTCAATTTACTTGGCAAATAATTCCTTGTGTTCCTGGGTATCTTTTCTCTCTTTATTTCTTTTTTAAAAATATTTATTTATTTATGCATATAAGTTGGGATGCAGGCCAGAGGTGTGTGGTGTTGAGAGGTCTCACCAGAGACAGAGTGGGGAGCAGAACAGGCAGATAGACTGACATACACTGCTGAGGGGAGCAGCAGGCAAGGCAGGAGAGGTCTGCTGTGCCTTGTGGGAATCTCCCTGGCCGGGTATCAAACTCGTGCTGCAGTGACTCTGGATAGATTCATAGTGCTGCATTTAACACACTGTGCCGCCAGGGAGGCCCCCTGGTTATCTTTTCTTATGTACCGGAAAAAAATGCATTTTTATTGCAATTCTTTAGCTTCATTGAGGATCTTCATTAGTGCCTTTCTGAACTCTGTTAAGTCATCCAATTCTGACTCAGAAGTGTGGATTCAACTCCTCTGTCTTTTTCCATGCTGTGTCCAGTTGTGTCTGTGTTGTATTTTTTTTTGGCATCCCCCCCCCCCACCTTCCAACCCCTTCATGTGATGCTATGGCTTTAGTTTGAGGATCCTCTTTGTTTATCATGGTGTTGACAGGTAGGACTCTGGTGGTTGTAGGAACCCAGTTGCCTCCAGTGAATGATCAGTCTTTGGTGGGGAGGGTGTGTTAAGGTTATCAAACATGTAGCACTGTTTGATTCTCCATGATCAGACTAAGCATCTCACCATATAAGAGTCTACTTTGCTGGTCCTCCTCTCAATATTATGGGACTCTATGATCTGAAGCAAATTTGCCTTAGGCCTCATGAGAAAAGGGTTGGGGAGATGGTGCTCTTTCATTGCTTACTCACTCTTACACTATAAATAGATTAATACCACAGAGCTTATTGATCTGTTCCAGAGTTCAGTCAAGAAACAAGCCCAAAAATAGATAATTGGATCAAGATGTGGTACATATACATAATGGGATTCTATTCAACAATCAAAAATGATAATGCCATTTGCAGCAATATGGATGGAGCTAGAAGGGATTATGCTCAGTGAAATAAGTCAGAAGGAAAATGGAAAATATCGGATGGTTTTACTTATAGGAGAAATATAGGGACACCAAACAAGAAAGCAGGAAAAAAAATAAAAACAATAAAAAATACAACACAACAAAACAAAATAAACCAATAACTACAAATCAGAGAGGGATCAAAATCAGGGCAGAAAGAGCATAGGGGACTATAATGATAGTGCACGCGTGAACTGGTAGCGGAAATTCTATGGGGACTACACCTGAGAAAAGAAAGCAAACATAAAAAAATGAACAACAATGTAAAATATATAAATAAATTGTCAAAAATAAAAAAAAAGCAATATATTATTTCACAGTGACTCTGGTATTCCACTCTTCCAGTCTCGGTGTACCAGAGCTTCTGCCCTCCCCAATATTCTTTGTCTGCTAGAAATTGTTATCACCTGTCCAAGTCTCCCTTGTCTTCTCTCTGCTCTAAACTCTTAGTGACAGCCATACTGGTGACAAGTTGGTGAAATAAATGTGTGGGTTATGGTTGTTTCTTTAGTCATACTTGGGAGAAAATTTGCTGATCGAGAACTGTTCACTATGTTTTTGCTCTGCTTCTCCAGCTCCTGTCCAAATGGATAACTTTTTTGTAAAACACATGTTATGTTTTATTTAAATGTTTACTGTACTTCTAACAATTAAAGTTTGATTTCTATGCCAAGCAGAGACAAAAATGTGCTGATCATATCATTAGTTCTTTATCTTGTATTATTCTTACTTTCCACTTTAGTAGTATTTTGCAAGTTGCAAATTAATAGCAAAAAAAGACTTAAAACATGCATTTCAGAGTGAGTTAGTTTTTGGATTTTATCTGTCAGGTATTATCTGTACGAGAGGTGCAAGTAACATAACCTAAGTCTTGGTCTCTTTACTTCCGTCTTCCCTATGGCATACTCAGTACATAGACTTGTTATGAAGATTATAAAGTATAAATGGGAGCTAACTTGTGTGGGAGTGCTGACTTTAAATCATAACAAGAGTAACATTAATGAAAACACCAATGATGAAATTATAAGGATAAAAACAAACTGTGATTATGACTCCTATTTTAATTCATTTTCCTAAAAGTAAAGTTCCCTAATTTTTCTGTCATTTTCTACTTGAGGTCCAGTGAAGTAATTTGCTTAAAATCAAACAACTGGAGGTTTATAGTTGAAATTGAAGTCTTTACCACATATTAAGACTCTCTTTGCTACCACTTAGGTATAGTTAAAGTAAATATGGTCAGACTTGATAAGTAGTTTTAAGGACTGAAATAAACACATATTCTTAAGCCACACAAATAACTGGAGCCAGAAAAGTGGTGTGTGACATCTTTAGAGTCATTCTGCTAATATTTTGAAATGAAAGTAGCCTTCAATGAAAATTCTGTAAGGTATTACATATGAAATGTATCTTTTTTTTTCTCAACAGTAATGAAAAATAGGTATGCCTGTTTTCATATATGATGTTTTGCCATCATAAATCTGAGGAACTGATCAGATCAGATATGCTTGACTCCAAATCCCAGTCTGTTTCCACCCATTAGTGCTGATGCAAGATTTAAAATAAATCTAGTTATTCACCTCTTTTAGGACTAGCTAAAAATCTCTTAGAAATGCTTTCTGAGTACTTTTTTCTTTGCTCTCTAAAAAGTAATCTAAGGCATATCATGGTTTGAAACCCTTTTGTCACTTAGCATTTCAAATATACTAACAGATGGCTTTTCCCAGCCCTAGGCAGATGATGGTTCATAAATAAGTGGTGTTGGGAGATTTCTTGGGGACACTCAGGGACAGGAAAGACAGCTGTCACAGGATATCTTAATTACAGCGTTTACAAAGTTCTAATTAATATAATGGTACTTTTATGATTATATTAATGTTATGACCATCAGGGCATTTGTTGCTTAACTCTTGGTGAGATAATTTGAAAGTCATTGCATATTTTAAGGTGACAACTTTTTATGAGCTTGACCATCTTTTGCTTTATAGTAGAATTGAAAACTAAAAATATTTTATATCTAATAGCATAACTAAAATATATTTGAATACAGATTTTTTTCTGAAAATACAAATTGAAAGGGATGGGAATGTGTGTTTAAGATAATAAAGAAATAGAATAAGATCTATTGCAGAAAAATAGTATCTTTAGTGTCTAGATGTTTGTATCATATACTGTTTGTGTGACATTGAACAAGCCATTGCATTTTTCCTGGGTTCCATGATTTTTTAATTTAATGGAAAGTATAACAATATCTTCTTTTGATCGTTGTAAGAATAATTTAAGTCACATCTAAATAATATTCATTTTATAAAGTTTTGTATTTGGAGCTGTAAATTAAAATATATATATATTTATTTATTTTGTAGAAGAACTGGGGAGTAGACCAGAGGTGCATGGGGGGGTGAGAGGATTCACCAGAGACAGAGTTGGAAGCAGAACAGGTGGATTGACTGAAATACACTGCTGCAGGAAGCAGCAGCCAAGGCAAGAGAGGCCAGCTGCACCATGTGGGTCAGCTCCCTGGCCGGGTATCCAACTCGTGCTGCAGTAGCTGTGGATAGTGTCATGGTACTGACGCTTAACACTTTGTGCCACCTGGGAGGCCCCTGAAGCTGTAAATTCTAATTTATTTTAATATTTCATGGAAGCTATATACATCTAAAATGAATGTTTTGAATTTCAAATGTCTCATTAATTCACACAAGTAAAATACAGATTTTTATTGTTGCTTTTTTCCTGCTATTTACGGTAGGATATATTAAGTATACAGGAAGGGTCTTAGATTAGACAGAGTTGAGTTTAAATCCTGCCTCTGAAACACAATTAAATTTCCTTATCCTCCTGAATAATGGTTCCTTAAAAAAAATATTTAGGTAACATTGCCAACACATATTATTGTGAAAACAAATGAAATAGCATGTGATAAATCATTTACATGTATTGTTAGATATACCTTATTTTATCTACTATGTATATTTCCCCCCTGGTTTTCATACAGCTGTGATTTAGATTTTTAGTTTATTTTTAATTTTCAAGTTGGATACAATATTGTAGATGTCTTCAATTTTAAACACAGGTGTATGATAAAGCTGCAATTGCAAATATTTGTTATTTATATAGTTACATTTATCTAATCTATTCAGTAAATAAGTTCCATGAACGTAAAATCATGCTTAACTGAGTTAGTAAATGTTAAATAAAGTTGATTGAGTCAAGAAATTCTACTTTGAATTCCATTTTACAATTGATTCATTTTAGTGCACTGTACTGAGCTTTGTGAGTTTATGAATAATATATTTCAACTTAATGCATAATTTCAAGACAATAATTAGTCCTAATTCTAATTGTTAGTGGAGTACATTCACCAACCATTTTGATAATCCCCACTTCAGGTGTCCACCATTAATTTCTACATTACCCTGTTTATTTTCTCCACAAGATGCAGGTGAAATTATTGTTTTTGGTCTTCTTACTGTCCTATGTATTTCATCAACTGTACTCTTGAGGTTATGAACTTTGTTTGCTTTGCTTAGTATTATAATAACCTTGTTATCTAATTAGGTGCCCTTTAGGCATATGGGTGGTAAGGAGACAACCAATAAATATCATTTGCATAAATAAGTTACAGGAAATTTATGATCTCTTTACTGCCTTGACATTCGGGTTTTTGGCCTAATCAGGGAGTCAATGACTCAGCAAGAGCAAATATCACTAACAAAAATACTGTCTTAATATAAAAGTATTATATTTGTCATATAGTGACTGACCAGAATAATTTTTACAAATTTAATTTAAAATTTTTTTTCTTAGAAGCTGATATTATTAAAGATATACAAGAAGTAAATGGTGAAGCACATACAGTGTATCTGATGATGACCATCTAGATGCAATTCTTATGAAGGTTTCCACTGCTAATTGAAATGCTGATATTTTAACATATCAGAGTTTGAGAAACTCTAGATCATCAGACAGTATCTCTCCCAGACTCTTGGCAGAGTGGCAGGAAGAGAAGGACATTTATGTGAGAAGTTGCATTGCACAGAAATGGTGGTTTCTGATATGTATAGAAACATATAATTTTTAATATTCATAGATTACAGCATACGATGAGTTAACCAGAATGAAGACATGCTTATATAGCCAAGTGTTATCATTATGAAAACTAACATTTTAAATAATGAAGTTCACAGAGCAAATTCAATTCAACTAGAATTAGAATTCAATTTTATTCTTCAAGTAAACATTTACTTTATTTTTTAAAATTGAGCTACCATTGTTTACAACACCATATGTAATTCAGAGGCATAAGGTCACACATCTTTAGATACATGTTACCCTACCATATCCATCACCAAGGCACACATAATCCAGAACCATACTCCAATGGCCTCTCCCCACTTTGTTTTGCCCCCTTCCTCTCCCCTCCCTACCTTTAATAGTCAGGTATCCAGTATTTGTTACTGTTAGGTATTGTCTGGCCCTTTGTTTTGTTTCTCCATATTGTTCATATAAGTAAAGCCATCTAATATTTTTCTTTCTCTTGATTTATTTTGCTTTAGTATTATCCCCTCCAGTTCCATCCATGTTGCCAAAATCCTCAAGGATTCATCTCATTTTTTTAAAGATTTTAAAAAATTTATTTATGCATACAAGAACTGGGGTGTAGGCCAGAGGTGTGGGGAAGTGAGAGGATTCACAAAGTGGGGAACAGAACAGGCGGATCTACTTAGATACACTGCTGAGGGGAGAAGCTGGCGAGACAGGAGAGGTCCATGTGGGTTAACTCCCTGGCTGGGGATTGAACTTATGCTGCAGTGGCTGACAATGGTTTGATAGCACTGAGACTTTAAAATCTGTGCCACCAGGGAGGCCCTCATCTTTTTTCTTTTTTACAATTCATTGTATATATATACCGATTTTTCTAAACCACTTATTTGTCCTTGAGCATTTAGACTGTTTCCTTAACTTGGCTATTGTAAACAGTGTTGCAAGGAACATAGGAGTTAATATGACATTTCAATTTAGTGTTTTGTATCATTCAGGTAGCTACCTAGGAATGGAACTGCTGGATCTATGATCAATCTATTTTTAATGTTTTGAGACGTCTCCGTACTGCTTGCCATAGGGACTGTAGCAGTCTACATTCCACCAAAAGTGTATGAGGGTTCTTTTTTCTCCATATCATATCTAGTATTTTTTTGTTTCTGGTGTTCCTGACATGTGTCATTTTCAGAATTATGAGACAGTATCTCATTTTGGTTTTTGTTCACATTTCCCTAATGATAGTGGTAAGAAACATTTTTTTTTAAATATGCTTGTTGACCATCTCTATGGAAGACTTTGGAAAAGTGTCTGTTTAGCTCTTTTTACCACTTCCTAATTTGTTTTCTTTTAAAGCTATATCAGCTCTTTATATATGGGATATCAACTCTTTGTCATATGTATGAGGTGCAAATTTTTTTTTCTCATTAATAGTGTACTTTTTTGTTTTACTGACAATTTTTTTCATTGTGCAGAAGTTTTTCTCTTTGATGTAGTTACGTAGTTCCATTGTTTATATTTACTTTTCTTTCTTTTATTGTTGGAGATGAATCTACAAGGACATCACTGAAGCCAATATTGTAGAATGTTTTGTTTTCTACAATGTATTTTATGGTTTTAGGTCTTACATCAATGTCTTTACTTCATTTTGAGTTCGTGTGTGTGTGTGTGTGTGTGTGTGTGTGTAAGGTATGAGATAGTGATCTAGTTTCATTGTTTTGTATGTAGCTATCCATTTTTCCCAGCACCATTTATTGACAGGAATGCCCTTTTTGAGTATATACTCTTTGCTTCAGACTTTATATGTGCCATTGTGATGAAAGCTGTATATAAAGAACAGAATGCAAATCCATCCTTCAGAAGGTCAATATTTAACAGCTTTCTATAATTCAGGGTGGAAAGTTATATGCAAAATGATACATAGATTGGGAAAAAGTAGAGGGGCAAAATGGAGTATTTAAGAAGATTCATGAAGCAAGCACTATTTGAACTAAGCTAGAAGGAAACAAAGGAGTTGGTGATTGAGTTTAACAACGCAGGGGTCTGAAATTTCCTTGTAAAGGCAATACCATATTCAAAAGTTTGGACTGTGAAAGAACTTGACCAATTTAAAAACTAAATGCTATAGCTTCAGTAGTAGAACTCAAGAGTCTGGGAAGTAACAGGGGATGAGACTGGAAGTTAGGGAATGACTCCTGAAGGGTTTTGAACTTCATCCTAATAAAATAGGCCTTTAGGATGATGAGAAATATTTAAAGGATTTGAAGCAGTAAAGTTTTATGGTTAGAATTCATGGTTAGAATTTGTTTGCTATTGAAGATAGGTTTGAATGAAGAGATCGGGACCAACTAGGAATATGCAGATTCCTGTGTAGGGATTGTGTTGGCAAGAGTTAAGGTAAAGACAAAGGAAGGTATATGAAAAAACATAAAATAAATAAGTATGCTGGTAGGACAGGCTTACTGATAAGATGAAAATGTTATAAAGAGACATAGTATTAAAGGTACCTGTAGAAACAATTTTTTAAAATAATTTTAATTAATTAATTAATTAATTTTATTTATGCATACAAGCTGGGGTACAGGCCAGAGGTGTGGGGCAACGAAAAGGTTCACCAGAGACAGAGAGGGGAGCAGAACAGGCAGATGGACCAAAATACACTGCTGAGGGGAGAAGCATGCCAGGCAGGAGAGATTGGCTGCGCCATGTGGGAATCTCCACGGCCAGGCATCGAACTCTCATTGCAGCTGCCTACAGCTCCACAGCTCTGCCCACAGCTCCACAGCGCTGCCCACAGCTCCACAGCACTGTGCTTAACCCGTTGCGTCACCAGAGAGGCCCAGACACCATTTTTTTTTAAGGTGGAAAATAGGGTCTTATTTAATCCATCCTGCAAGGATTGCAGGGTAAGGTTGTAATAGGCACTAATGGTGGCAAGTGGCGGTTTAAGTAGATTTTGAATCTGCAAGCGCACCAATGAGGGTGCACATGTAAGAAGGAGTAATTTGGGTCACTCTTTAGTCAGTGTGGCCAAATATGTCTTTTGAGTGCCATCAGACGAAATGGATTATGCTTTATGTATGTATATGGGAATTTCATGCCTATATTGATGAGTTACTATGATTTACTTGTTTTGGTTTATTAATACTTCATAATAGGCCTTCCTGGTGGCGCAGCCGTTGAGCGCTGCACTGTGGAGCTGCCGGCAGCGCGCGATACCAGCGACGCCCAGCCAGGGAGAATCCCACATGGTGCGGCAGACCTCTCCTGCCTCACCCGCTGCTCCCCTCAGCAGTGTATTTCTGATCTGCCTGTTCTGCTCCCCACTCTGTCTCTGGCGAACCCTCTCACCGCCCCACGCCTCTGGCCTGTACCCCAGTTTGTATGTATAAATAAATAAATCTTAAAAAAAAAACTTCATAATAAATGAGAAATCAAGATAAGCTGAGTTTTTCAATAGTATTTTAATTACATCATGTCAAATGTTGAAGAATGAGTGCATTATAGTTGATAGCCTTGGTATCATTAAGTCAGTCAGAAACCTCCTAAGTCTAACAGACATGGCCAAATTATTGAATAGTACTGAACTTCCACTGGATCTGGTAGCTTGAAGGCAAAAATAAATTGTGTACTTTTGGAGGCCCTAGTAACTCCTTTTAAAAAATCTATTTACTGGGCCTCCCCGGTGGCGCAGCGGTTAGGCGCTGCGCTGTGGAGCTGTCGGCAGCTGCGACGCGAGTTCGACGCCCGGCCGGGGAGAATCCCACATGGTGCGGCAGACCTCTCCTGCCTGGCCCGCTGCTCCCCTCAGCAGTGTATTTCTGATCTGCCTGTTCTGCTCCCCGCTCTGTCTCTGGTGAACCCTCTCGCCCCCCCACGCCTCTGGCCTGTACCCCAGCTTGTATGTATAAATAAAAAATAAATCTTTAAAAAAAAAAATCTATTTACTTACACACATATTTCTCAGAAAAAAAGTAATTGCACACACTAACCCCCACTTGATACCCCTGGATTAATTCACTTCACTCTTTCATTTTCTTCACTACCACATCTGTTGCTATGCTGAGCTCTAGAGCTGCACCACCCATTACTCTCTGTCTTGTTTTCTTTTTGTTTTTCTTTCTTTCTCTTTTTTTTTTCTGCACAGAGGAACTTGGAAGTATGGGGGGAGGGGTGAGAGGATTCACTAGAGACACCATGGGGAGCAGAACAGACAGATTTACTGAAATACACTGCTGAGGGGAGCAGCTGGTAAGGTAGGAGGGGCCTGTTGCCATGTGTGGGTTAGCTCCCTGGTGGGGAATGGAACTCAGATGGTAGCAGTGATGGCGCTGAGACTTAACCCCCTAGACCACCAGGGAGACTCCCTGTCTTCTGGTTTCGAATTAGATTCACCCAGTGGGACTCATCAGCATCTCACCAGAGGTCACCAGGTCAGACTGCTGCTTCCTGTGCTACTTGTCAGAATCACCAGCATGGTTCTGTCGGCACGGTTCTGTTAGTTGCTGTCACTCCACCACCGTTGCTGTGTGGGCAGTCTCTTGCTCTTCCGTCACAGCATTCGCTGGACTCCAGAAACACTGTTTGTTCCCTTATCCACCCCAAGTCTTTCATCACCGCTGGCAGACCTCCTTAAACACTGCATTCTTCATTCATTAAATTTTCTCCAAAGAAATTATTTTCTGTAAAATTCTCTTATCTTCTAGGACTAAGTGTGAAAGAGCAATTATCATTTATTTAGTTCCTACTTTATGGATTTATGCTAATAATTCTCATATTAATATCTTAATCCTTACATTATCAGCAAGGGAGAGAACATTTACTTTATGGTTACTTATGTGGAAACAGACGCTCATACAGAACTTATCCAATTGGAAGTGGTTAGGAAACATTACCATTCAGCATACAAAACCCTATAGGTCAAGGGGTGTGGGAGAAAAAAAACATACAAACTTTACACATTTTGTATGTCATTTAATAGAATCATCCATAAAAACTTCATAATTTGATAGTATTATAAATTATGTCATTTTTAAATTTCCGTTTCAGATTGTCTAGTGCTGATATACAAAAATATGATGATAAATTGTGTCTTACAAATTTATAAATTCATTTAGAAGCTATTTTTTGTAAAGCCCATATTATTATCTACATAGATGATTGTGTCATCTGGGAATAAAGATAGTTTTATATATTTCTTTATAATCTAATTGCTGTTTATTTTAATTTTCTTATATATTAGTCCTGGTTAAACTTTAGTTCAAAGTTGAATGAATGGAAGTGATAAGGGCAAATGTCATTGAACTTGAGGATGGGAGTAACTCAATCCTTGGCCTTTGAGTAAAATATTGGTATGAATATTTTATATAATCTTTTTATGAAGTTGAGGAATTTCTGCTTTATGCATTATTGGAAGAGGTTTTATCAGGAATAAAAAATAATAAAATTTAAAAATACCTTTTATGCATCTATTGAAATGATAACATTGCTTCTCACAGTTATATCAGTTTTGTTTCATGTATTTCAAAGCTGTGTTATAAAATGCCTAGTCTGTATTATTAACATACTTGCAAAAATTCTAAACAGATCAGTGTTAACAAAATTCCTCAGTAAGAGGAAAATGCTCCAAAATCATTGTGAAGTTTGTTCTTTTCCAGGAACACAAAATTAGTTTGAAAGTTGAAAAATCAATCAATGTAATTCACATTATGGGAATAAAAGAAAAAACGCTGTATTAGCCCCATAGATACAGGAAACTGGACTGTTAGAATCTAACTCTCAGTCACAAAAGAAACTGCTAGGTAACTAGGACTAGAAAGACATTTCCTTATTTTTTTAGAAGTTATTTATAAAAATACTTAAACAGAAAATGTCATATGACATAATAAAATGCTGAAATTTTCTCCCTGTGCTCGGGAAGAAGATGGAAAAGCCACTATTGCCACACTATTTAAAGTTATATGGGGTATCTAGCTAGCCAGGACTAATATAGAAATTAAATAACAAAAGATTAAATAATTTAAAGTCTTAAGAAATACAACTTATATTAAAAAATGCTGTTATTGTACATATTTACAAAATGCAATATTATGTAGACAAAACTATTGGTGTTGAATGATTTAGAAAATTCATATAAAATATCAATTTCTGTATGTAATAAATAATTAGAAAATTAAATCTAGAACATTTTTTACTAATACAAAATATCAAAGATGTAGTAATAAATTGAATGAATGGTATGTAAGTTATTTTCACAGAGAACTATAGTATATGGTTGTGAAAAAATGAAAAATGCTTAAAAAGGGCCTCCCTGATGGCGCAGTGGTTGAGTGCTGCGCTGTGGAGCTGTCAGCAGCGGTGACGCGAGTTCGACGCCCAGCTGGGGAGAATCCCACATGGTGGGGCAGACCTCTCCTGCCTCGCCTGCTGCTCCCCTCAGCAGTGTATTTCTGATCTGCCTGTTCTGCTCCCCATTCTGTCTCTGGTGAACCCTCTCGCCGCCCCGCGCCTCTGGCCTGTACCCCAGCTTGTATGTATAAATAAATAAATCTTTAAAAAAAATGCTTAAAAAGAACTAAATGGTATTTCATATTCATGAATTTTTATGCACAATATCATAAATGTCCTAATTTTATCCAAACTGATTAATATATTTGATGAAATTTTAACTAAAATCCTAGTCTTTGTATATGTGTTTTTATGTACGTGTGTGTGGGGTCATAGAAACTAATTCTAAAATTTATATGAAAATGCATAGAGATAATCAATCCCAATAGTCTTGAAGAAGATCAATTTTGGGTGCCTTTCACTATCAGTTATAAAAAAAATTTAAATAGTCAATTGAAATTGTATAGTATTGTCACAAGACAAAGGCGATTTCAGAAAGAGTATGTATATATATCAGAAAGAATATATACACACATATACACACACATATATACATGCATATATATATATACATATATATGTGTGTGTGTGTGTGTGTGTGTGTGTGTGTGTGTGAATGAGCATTTGATATGACAACAATAGGCAGGAGAAAAGTAACATTAAAAAATAATGAAGGGCTCATTGGATAGCCATAGAAAGAATGAAAGTGGATCCACATCATGCCATATACAAAAATATGTTCAAGAAAATTATAACCTTAAGTATGAAAGACAGCTGAAATAATATCTTAATGAGCTTGAATTAGCCAGATATATTTTAAACAGAATATACAATATGTGTGTGTATGAAATATTTATGAATGTGACTGCATTAAAATTAAAAAGCTCCTTTTATCAAAGTACTCCATTCTTAGAGAAAAAGGAAAATCATATATTGGTCTTTGTGATGCTTAATTCATATTTATATTATATGAAGAATTTGTGCAAGTCAAAAAGATAGTTTCATTAGGTTTTGTATTTGTGATACCATAAAAAATGACCACAATTTTAGACGTTTAAAATATTAGAAATTGGGCCTCCCTGGTGGCGCAAGGGGCTAAGTCTCAGCCTATGAAGCTATCAGCAGCCACTGCAGCACTAGTTCAACCCCCTGCCAGGGAGATTCCCACGTGGTGTAGCAGACCTCTCCTGCCTCACCCGCTGCTCCCCTCAACAGTGTATTTCAGTAGATCTGCCTGTTCTGCCCCCACTCTGTCTCTGGTAAATCCTCTCACCACCCCCCTCTACACACACACCTCTGGCCTCCACTCCAGCTCTTGTATGCATAAATAAATAAATATTTAAAAAAATAATAAAATATTAGAAATTTATTATCCTACAGTTCTGACAGTCAGAATTCCTTTACAAGTCTGATAGGGCTAAAATCAAAATTTTATCAATGCATCCCTTTCCGTAGGCACAAGGGGTGAATCCATTTCCTTACATATTTAGGTGTTGGTAGTCTTCGGCTCCACACAGTTGTAGGACTGAGGTCTCTATACCATTTAAAACTGTCAATTGGGGTTTGCCCTTTCTGCTAAAGGCATCTCTTAATTTTTAACATGCATTTCACGAATCAGCAATGTTAAGTCATTCTCACATTGTCAATACTCTAACCTACTTATCTGCCTTCCAATTCCCCTTGCCATCTTAACTGGAAGCATCTAGCTACCAGGATAATTTCCCCATTTCAAGGTTCTTAACCTTAAGCATATCTACAATACCCCTTTGGTCATATAAGTTTCCAGGGATCAACGCGTGAATATTGTGGGGAGTCTATTTTCCTGCATAATAAAAGTCAACACAATTAGAAGAATGAGCAAGTACTTGAACAGGAACATAACAAATGAGGATTTTCTAGTGACTACTTAACATGTGAAAAATGAATTGTTAGCAATGAGAAATGCAAATTTAAACCATAAGTCAGTTTTACTCTACATACATCAGAAAGGCTTATATTAAAAAAAAAAAGTCAAATGTTGGTATAAATCAGGAATAGCTTGAAACTCTCATTTACTTTTTGTGCATTAACAAAACTGTAGAACCACTACAGAACACTGTTTGTATATATTACTTCTATTCACACTACTAGAGATGAACATAAGAACAAATTAATTAAAATTCTGGACATATTTCCAATAGTGCACATCTGTGCACCAATAATATGTACACAATTAAAATCAATGAACTACATTATTTAATATGATGGATGACTCTCACAAATTATATTGAGTAAAAGATACCAGAAATAAGAGTATATGTGTGCGTGTGTATAAATATACTGTAATATATTAGTATACACATATATATTGTATATACACACATACATAACATTATAAATTTCATTTTCATGTACTTAGATATAGACACAATTTATTTATTCTGTTAGATATTACAATAATGATTACTTTTGGGAACAAGGATGGGGTATTTCTGAAATGCTTTCAATATCTTATTTGTGTAAAGTTTATAAGAAAGGTTCACTTTGTGAAAATCCATCAAACTCCTCATTAATGATTGTTTTGATTTTTTATTAAAATGTATTTCTCAAAGATTGAAGGGCTTACATACCTGGGCAGGAAAGGATAGCTTTTCTTCTGAGGTTATCGAAGTCCCCTGCATCTAACCTGTCAACTGTTCCTCTAGAAAAGCTATGGACTGCACTGGAAGAGAACGCTGGCACTGAAGGACAGATGGACTGGTTCCTCCTGAACTACAGTAACCTGTTTCCTAGAAACAATATCTTTTCCCTTTCTGTATGCATATCTATTGATTGCTAAATATCATCTTCTTGTACATGAAGCAGACGCAGTTCCATTAAATGGGATCGAGGGATGGAAAAGGGCAGTATTGCAAGTTCTTATACCAGCAGGTCAGGCAGGTGATAAAGAAGTGAGCCAGGTGGGCGTGGAGAGGCTACTGTCTCCCTTTAGAAGGCCATTCCCTTGAGGGAGGATCAGTTATGAGTTTTTAAAGGGTGACTACAATGGGGCTTTCTGGATTCATTTCAGAAACTCAATTTTTAAGAATCTTTGGGTTTAAAAATTCAGGCAGTTGTTTTCCATGGGCAGGTGGTCACAACCAAATAGAGCATGAGTGGCCTTGCTGGAAAGTTTACGTCTTGTTCTGGGTTGGTTATGTGCGTGTGCAGTTGGTGAACATTTCATGGAGCCACACACTTATGTGAAGTGGGTGGGAAGACAGCATCTAAAATCAGAATCACCTATCTGGAGTTCCTTCTCTTAAACTATGGGAATATTCAATCTCTTTTAAAATGAAAATTCTCTCACAAATCCTCAATGTTCTATGGAATCCAGGACAGATCGTTTTATTTTTTTTATTTTTAAGATTTATTTATTTATGCATATAAGAGCTGGGATGTTGGCCAGAGGTGTGGGAGGGTGGGGTGGGGTGAGAGGATTCACCAGAGACAGAATGGGGAGAAGAACAGGCAGATTGACTGAAAATACACTGCTGAGGGCAGCGGGTGAGTCAGAAGAAGTCTGCTGTGGGTCAGCTTCCTAGCTGGGGATCAAACTCGTGCTGCAGTGGCTATGGATAGCTTCATAGTGCTGAGACTTAACGCCTTGGCCCACCAGGGAGACCACAGGACAGATAGTTTTAAAAGCAATATTGACATTTTTGAAAAACAAAGTGGTCAGAGGAAAAAAAATACAACTAAGTGCAGAAATAAGCGGCTTATGATTGGGAAGGATAAACGTGAGTTTAGTTGATGCTTAAACTATGTGGGCAGGCTTTTGTTCCCTTATTAAATCCAAGTGTAACTAGGCTGAGTCCAAAGTCCAGTAAAGGTGGTACCCCCTAGAGGGGTTTGCTGATTAGAATGAATAGCCCCAGGGAAAATACTAAGTTTTGCAGTTTGGGGTGAAGATTCTGATGAGAAATAAAAGGGACTGAAGGAGAAGGAGATTCAGTCGCCATGATGTAGGAAAAGAAAAAAGAGTTGCCATGGTGTAGGAAAAGAAGAAGCAGCTGCTGGGATTTAGAGTTTTGGGATTGAGCGTTTTTGGAATCTTCAGTGACTTTGGGGCCAGCAACTTTGTAGGCTTTGCAAGTAGCCAAGTGACAGAAACTGCTCCCAGTTTTGTTTTTACTGCAGATGAAGGAAGAAGGCAGAGGCCCGAAGCAGGCGCCTTCCTAAAATGCGTGAGTGCAGTCTGTTGGGCCTTCTGGCCGCTGAAGTTGCTGTTTTCAGTGTTGCTGGGCTGGTGCTGTGCTGGGGCACCATGGCAGATTCGGGAGCATCTCCAGTTGTGTCCTGCTTCGTCCTTGTGTGTTGGAACCTGGCCTACAGTCTGATTGCTGTGTGTCTGCAGAGGCAGGAAGACGCCATCTTCAACACGTGGCCTATTGTTTGGAAGAGGAGCCACACACCCACAGTGGCGAGCAGATGCCGCCTCCGTTGTTTCTTTGGGACTTAAAGGACTGGACATTGCTTTAAGTAAGTTAAACAGCCATATTTTGACTTCAGTAATTCTTTGCTTTTCCCTGTTTATTAAATAAACCCCATTGTTATTGTTCCCTGAGCCTGAGTAGTCTTGCAATTGTGAGCGTGGGTGCAGAACCAAGATAGTGACCGGTAAGCAATTGGGGCACTGCCTTTGCCCAATTTTGATGCCCCTTCTGCCCAGTATTGCAAGTACTTTTATTGTTATGATTGTTGCTACTGTGTAAGGTGGAACTCGATTGCATTTATACTGCTAGGGATGATTTGGTGTCTAGCATCCTGGCTGTTCCAGTCTGATGTTGGTTTGGAGAAGTGTTCAGTTCTGAGAGCAGGTTCCATGAGCTACTCTGAGAAAGTTTCATCAGAGCTCCCCTCTGGCACACGGTGAGTTTCCCCAGGAAAGTTTACCCATGAGGCAGAGACCTCTAGTTATATTAAAAAAGCAGTTTTATTATAAAAAGGGAAGGGAAGTCAAGGACACCTGCACAGACACAAGCTGGCAGAAAGGGCTGCCCCCGAAAGGGACAAGTTTGCTAAGAGAGGCCTGCAGGTCACAGGAGGGAAGTGTTGGGAGGAAGCTGCCTCTGCTGCTTTGCAAAGGGAGAAGGTTGAAGAGACATACCTGCATAGTCACAGGTGGGCAGAGGACTGCTGCCTCTTGCCAGGGCAGAAATTGTGCTGATACAGTCTTCTTTTCCTTGGGAGGGGCTCATTTCTTTGTGGGATTGTTAATTGCTATTAAATTATTTCTAGGATTGGTGCCTAAGGATATCTTTCTGTATTTGGTTTGACTAGGTCAATTTGAAAGGAACTTTTACAATGGCTTTCGATCTCCATATCCCCCCATCTGCACTTCAGTCTGCACTCTGGATACTTTACTTTTCATATAGCTTTTTTAATCACTATGTTAATTATTTCTACTCCTACCTCCAGCTTCTGGCTTTGTGTGAGCCAGTTTCTAGTCTCGTGATGCCTACTTCTTCCCCAATTTTTACTCTTAGCCTCCTTCAGTACCATTGTGGGAGTTCTAGGGTGGTGAACATCAGTTATGAACACAGATAAGGTTATGATTTTAACAAAATAATTATTTAAATTCAGGAAGAGAATAGATTTTGAAAAGTAAGAGCTATGCTTTATATTTGTACATTACTATAAAAAATCAACTAGCATTGAGATACACTAAGCATAGAATGGTAGGAAATCTGCACACACATACTATTTATGGTCTGTCTGCTCTGAGTTCATTTTCCAGCCCAAAGACACGTCTGGAGGAGTGGGAGGAGCCAGTGCTGTCTGAGATCAGCCTCAGCACAGTCTGATGACCTGACCAAGTGTCCAGGAGGGTGGCGAGGAGCCCAGGGCTGGACATCATGGGCTCCTGGCATCACTGAGGCCTGGTTATTGCTGAACTGTCTTTGTTCAGCCCCCTATAAAAAGCCAGCTGGAAATGAAATGTGTAGGCAGTATGTTTAGGGTGTTAACTCCCGTCTTCCAGATTGCCGGCTGTCTGATTAAAATGTACCTTAAAGATTCAATTCCAGCCTCTGCCAATAGCGTTCAGTGGTGATGGGTGGCCCAAGATCCAGTCTTGCAGCTACAGGATCAGTCCTTAAATACGTTGCTGCATTTATCCCAGTACTGACCCTGCTAAATGCCTGTAATTATCTTTATTTACCATTCATATAAGTTTATGCATTATCTTTTCTCAGATGCCTACCTTACTGAAATGAAATTGTACCAGGGTGGACCCCAGGAAAGGAGGAAGTTCTAGGTTCCCTGTCTCCCCCAAGGGAGGGTGGAGCGGAAGAAGGAGGAGCGAAGCTGAAGTGGAGACTAGGGAAGGAAGGACACAGCATGGAGAGCAAGGAGACCTGGAAGAGGCACATGGAGCAGAGACGTGAAGAAACTTCACTTGCTTCTTGGTCTTGGACTGGTTGAAATGGATGTGTCTGAGAGACCCATGGGAAGGTTAACAATGGTAGCTTTTATCTTGATTTTGGTTTTGCTCTTTTCCTCCCAGAATTGTTTGACTGTTTCTGACCTTTTTTGATGGGTCTCCTCTGGAAGGTGCTTTAGACTTGTAGGAGGCTTTTGGGCCTTGCTCCGGGCCAACCTTGTTTGGCTGGACATTTACCCACGAGGGGATGGGTAACTTTGAGTGCTTGATTTGGAAACTTTGTCTTTTCTGTATTCTTTGTCTTTTCTGAATTGCACACTAATTGTATTAATGTTCCTTTCCATTAAAGGTATTATATGTTTTGTCTTGATGTGGCAGATAGCAGAACCTATATAGAGCAGGCAGGTTTGGGGGTTCTGGGGTACCCCTTTCCCTGTCCTGTAACAGATTGGGTAACTCTATTAATAGTCCTGCTTCTCTCTCCGTTTCAGAGCTGACAAACTTTATTTGCGTTCATGTCTATCCTGTCTGCAGACTATGAACTAATTAGTAATGGACCCTGTGTTTTCATCTCCTAGTAACTGGTGTTTGGTTTCTCCAAAAATGGTTGTGGTAAAATGGAAAATTCATGAGCACTAGAAGTAAAACAGGTCAATTTCCCCAAGGGCAATGCCAGCCATGTGGAATTTGAACCCAGTTCTTTCTTATTCTAATTCCAAACTTTTCAATTAAATCGCACTGAATGGACTTGAAACCTCAATGCATTTGTCAGTTTCTGGTACTGAAATGGAAACTGCTTCTGGCCCTAGTACTTTTCCCTCATATCCACATTTGAATTTCCACTGGGCTTTCATGTGCCAGCCAAGGTTCGGGCTGCCCAGGAAATAATGCACTTGGACAAATGCCAGTTTCATATAATTTAGCAGAAAGAACTGCATTTGAGGTTATTTACATAAAAATAAAATCTGTGTCAGTCTCTAGAGAGTAGGCTCTGGTCAGCAGAGCACAAATCAATCTGTTTGCTCCTAAATTTAAATTTCCATAAGTCATTACATAGTTCATAATCACATTGATATAACTGAATTGAATTTACAGAGATTATTCTGTGTGAGAAGGGACTTTCAAGCTATTTAAACTGCTGCTATTCAATAGATAAAGCCTCTCAAGATTGACCTCTGCTTTACATTAAAATTGTGGACCTAATTTTCATTTCTCTTTGGGTTCTCGTTTTCTTAGATGGAGAGGTCTCAGAAGTTTTAGCACCTGGCACTTTTGTATAGGTAAATACAAACAGAGGGTTAAGAAAAATATATATTCAGATGTGCTGAAGGGGGGTTGGTAGCAAATTGGGTAATGAAATGAACTTTGGAGTCAGTCATTCCTAGTTTTGAAATATGGACTCTCATGCATGATAATTGTGAACAAATTGCTGAGATTCTCTAGGCTTCAGTTTAGCTCTCTGTATTTTACAGAGAATTTTAGTACCGACCTCATATACTTGTAGGAATTAATGCATATACTTAAACTAGAGTATGTTAAATGGCAAGCATTCTATTTCAATCAATATTTTGACATTATTTGGCTGTTAGAAATTTGGATTATTCTAAATATACCTCACCCCCCTAAAAAAAAGAGAAAACTAAAAAGCAGGTAAATTAGGAAAGATCCAGGCAGAATTCTGAGCATTCACTTTCAGCTTTTTGGCATAATAATTATTTTCTTGGCACTTTTAAAAATTTAAAACACTTATCTTAACTCTGTCTGTTGGATAGTTCAAAGTGACTACTAGTCTAAAATAGATGTACTGTTCTTTCAACTGAACAGATAAACCGATGTTTTGATAGGTTAATACTCTAAAGCAGGTGATAAACGGGGACGAAAACTTCAGAGTTGTTAAGTCCCAGAGAAGTGTCTTAATATATGTGAGCTTTGTTGTGCTAAACCTTTGAATACATAATTGAACCCAAAGTGAAGAAGTCATAGAATTGGGACTCCATTGACTGACCAGAAGTGAAAATTGAGAAGGAATGAATTTTGGGTATCAAGTATGACACCAAAAAAGGCAACAGTTGGTCTAATTTTCATACAAACAAGTCATTATTTACAGAGTAATATCTAACTCCTTCTATAAGTGGTGGTCCCCAGAGAAAGGGGAGATTAGGTTCCCTGCCCCACCCAAGGAAGGGTGGAGCTGAGTAGGGGGAAGGAGAAGCTGGAGAGGAGACTGGGGGAAGGATGTAAAAAGGGAATGGAGAGCAGGAAGGATGGGACTCCCGGGTGGTGCAACGGGTTGTCTCAGCACTGTGAAGCTGTCAGCAGCCACTGCAGCAGGAGTTCAGTCCTGGCCAGGGGGCTTCCCACATAGCGCAGCAGACCTCTCCTGCCTCACCCACTGCTCCCCTCAGCAGTGTATTTCAGTCAATCTGCCTGTTCTGCTCCCCACTCTGTCTCTGGTGAATCCTCTCACTACCCCACATCTCTGGCCTATATCCCAGCTCTTGTATGCATAAATAAATAAATCTTTTAAAAAAATGAAGGAGACTTGGAGAAGGCACATGGAGGAGAGATACATCTGAAGCTGCGCTTGCTTCTCAGTCTTGGACTTGTACCAGGGACTTGGGGGGCAAGGAAGAAGACACTTGAAACACACAAGGGTGAGAGAACTGAGGAGGTTAACAATGACAGCTTTTATCTTGATTTTGATTTTACTCTTTTCCTTCCAGACTTATTTGGGACTTTCCTATGGGTCCCCACCAGGATGTACCTTAGACTTGTGACAAACTTTCAGGCCTGAGTGGTCCTGCTTTGGGCCAACCCTGTTTGGGCATTTACCCACTAGGAGAAGAGTAACTTTGGGGGTTGCTTTGGACACTATATTCTTTGTCTTTTCCTTATAACCTTTTTATTGCACACTAATTGTATTAAAGTTCCTTTCCATTAAACGTCTTACACACCAGATTGTGTTTTGAATTGATGCAGCAGATGGCAGAACTTATTTTGAGTGGGCAGGTTTAAGGGTTCTGGAGTGCCCCTTTCCCTGTCCTGTAACTCCCCTTCACTGATTCTCTATTTCAGTGCAAAATTATTGAATGCTGCCTCGTAGCAGACACCAAATTACTACACTAAATGTAATGGATAATTATAAAATATTTTTAACATTCTATCTTCAAGCCAAAGTATTGTATGGCAGTTATTTAGGAATATTTACTGAGTGGGTCTTTTATTTTATTACAACATAATCTTATGCTGTACCAAGTACAGCAGAGATGAAAGTCTGTTAACTCCTTTATGCAGTTAATTCATTCTGGGCAGAACATGTTTCATTGTTTTGGTACTTTTTCAGATGCTGTCATAGATTCATAAGAACAAACTTTGTATAATGGAAAAAAAAAAAGGAAGTTGTTTTTAAATACAGTTTCTCCTTTTTCCAAGACAACAGCAGAAGAGTAATAGCTCAATCAAATCCTCAAAGAGAAGCTTTTTCTTAGCAACCAAGGATGAAGAACTTGAAGACTCAGCTTCACCAAAGTGTATTGAAATTATAATTCCGCTAGAAACCTTGTAAGTTTGATTGGTGGTGGCCATTACTATTGTCATCAAAAGCATTTATAATCGTGTTCTCAGGAGAGATAATTAATAGGATAAGAGTAGGGAAAGCATTTAAGAAATCTTCATTATATAGTTTTTTTCTTGTTTATAATATATTGGAATATCAAATGTACTTTATGCATAAATTAAAATGCATTCTATTTTTTATTGCATTATTTTTATTGAGGTGTCGATATACAACGTTACATGTTATTCAGATGTATAGGTTCATGCCTTTTCAGATGTGTAAAATACATTCTAGAACAGTTCTATTTCAAATAAAATTTATTTTAAAACATTCATTAATTACAAAGCTTTAGACAAAATTAAATTCTCAAAATAAAAATGATGTTTTGCATAGTGGAGCAAGAATAATTTCAGAAAATGAGAACTGTTCACTTTATGAATAATAAGTTTGTTGTGGTACAAGCATAATATTTATCATTTCTTTAATTAACCAACCAATTAATCTCTACATGAGTAGAGATAATTTCCCAAATCTTATCTGTTGGAGTCCAGCTCCACTGAGATTGGGGTTCCCAAAAGGAGGGGAGGCGTTGGCTTATGATGAGGCAGGAACAGTCACTTGTCCTGGTGCAAGTCTCTCTTTAACTTAATTTTGGTGGGTCTTTTATATGTTATAAGTGGGCAGTGGGATTACATCAGTATAACCATAGAGAGGAAAAAAGAAGAAGATCGAAAGTAGATAAGAGATGTAACCTATTATCTATAGCATCAGGGAGTGTGGATCTGCTCTCCAAGATTATCTTCTCTGGTTGATGACTCATTGAGGTCAAGCCTTAAATTCCCCAGCCAAGGATTCAATCCTATCAACAAGGTGTTCCAAAGATCAGCTTCTGGGGTCCTTTGCCCTGCATTGGTCCTCAGTTCCCCAGGCATTCCCGGTCATACCTTGTGATGCATTCCCTTCCCCTAAGTGATCTGCTTAGAAGGTGAAAGGCATCTTGTAAGGTTGGGCTCCTAAAGCTGATAGACTGGGCAGTACTTGACCTTGGGAAGGAAAGCAGAGCTTGCTGATAACTAAATGGTGGTTGGTCAGGCCGCTTAGAATTAGCAGACTCACACACTTATCCTAAGACTGTATTTTCTTTATTTGTCAGGAAAAATTTAGCAGTACATATTTGGTGTTTAATGGAATGTTGAATCTATTTTAGTATGTAAAAATGGAAATAATATTAAAGAAATGTTCTTGAACTAAGAATCTATTTTAAAATTAAAGAAATATTCTTTAACTATTTTCATGCATAGTTTAGGCAAACATAAATTTGTATACCTTTACCAAAAAATAAATCTATGGAAAAAAGACTGAGCATATTTGAGTAAATTCAAATTATAATTTCAAAATGGCTTTTTCACTAAGATGAAATGCACTCAATTTCTAGCCAAGCATTTTATTGGAAAAAATGGATAATCTAAACCTATGAACTATAACTGTCAGCTAGATAAGCTGCTAGCATGTTGGATAAAAGATACACAGAATTTGTACTTTTGAGAGATTTTTCTGTCCAAACAGCTATGAAAGCGTTTACCTTCCTGTGAATATTTCTGTGATTGGACAGAAATGCAGTTACACATGTGTGTGCAACTCTGTGTGTACTTTGAAATTAATATGTCCATTGAAAGTGTAATTCCCCAGGAATTCATATCTGATTTCCCATATCTACCCTGAAGTCTCATGTTTATAGTTGAAAATGTTAGTTTTTAATTGGTCAGTGTAACACAGATATCAGGAAGAAACAGTGTGTCCCTGGGCAAGGATTTAATGCTGAAGTAAATGATACGCAGTGAAAACTAGATGACCAGAATAAATATAACAGACGATGAAACAGCCAAAGGCTGCATATAAGAACTAGCTCTGACAATTCCAATTGCTTTAACGGTCTGAAAGCAAGGGGGAGGGTTACATTCAGAACTGACTTGTAATTGCCTGATGTTGGTTGAGCTACACACACACACACACACACTCTGCCACACACATAGTTTGTTAATTTCACATCCTATACCTCTAACTCGTATACAGCATTGCAAACCAATGTTGTTTCAATAAAAGGAAAAGAAAGGTAACTCGAAGGTAGTTGGATTGCCTGGATTTGTATCTGAGCTCTGTTCCTAGCTAGCTGGGTTACTGTGGGTAAATTATTTAACATTTCTGTGCCTCAAATCCTAATCTTTAAAAATGAGAATAACGATAGTGTTTGCTTCAGAGTTTTGTGAAGATTAAAGACATAATAAATGTAAAGTGCTTGGAATAGATTCTAGTTCCTATAAAGATCTTTGCAAGTGTTACTACATTAATGGTAATAATCATAATTAATGCAGTATCGTTCCATTAATTATTATTATTATTTCACATTATAAGCCATTCTTCAGTGATGGCAAGCTTTGCAGCTATGAATGGATTTCCTTTGCAAGTACATCTTGCAAGTTATTTTCTTCGCAAGTGTTTTTCAATACTTATACTTTTCTGTTCTCTCTCACATCTCTATCCTCAGGCAAAATAAAAAAAATTAGGTGTCAGAATCCATAGTATTTTCGAAGGTTTGTCTCAACAACTCCATTGCTGAAATGTATCCCAAGGAAATATATGAAACAGGTAGAGGCTTTTTACTCATAAATGCAAATTGTGGGATTGGGTATTACACATCCATTAAAATAAAATATTTAAATTCTGTGACACCCCCCCACACACAAAATAAACCACTAGAATAAAGTACAAATATATGTAACAGGAGTTATATTTAAAAGCAAGGATGTGAAATACTTTACCAACCAATTATTATTTTTCCAAATTTCTCATAAACATTTATATATGTATAGATATGTATATGTTATGTTCTGTGATTATCAGTCTACAAATACACTTGATAAAAATTACCTAAATAAATTCAAAGAGATCTAAATCTAACTTTGATAAAAATGAAACACCACAATATAGGGGAAAATTTAGCTCTTTTTTGTGACATAATTTAAAATTCTCCAGACACTGTGCTTCAGGCTCTGATTATCTGTTGATTAGTTCAGTTTTTCCTTGAGAGTATTTTATATTACACTAGACCCATAGATTTTTCTGTGATAAGTTTCAGATAAGTTTGGGAAATGCTGCAAATTCTATTTCCTTATTGGAGATTAACATATTGGCATGATACAGGTTTTGCATTATCCTGCAGTTAGAGATACACATGCACTTTTACCTTTGGCTTCCCAAATATTTTTGCAAAGAAAAATATGTTTGCAAAAAAAAAACTGTTTAAAAATATGCTATTTATATAAACATTCCACATTCTTTCTGAATTTTATCAAGTACATTGAAATTTTTCAAAGGTATGATATGTACACAGCATAATTCAATTCTATATCTCAGCATAACATCTCTTGGTCCTTAAGGTAATAGAAGGAGGGAGAAAGGCAGTGTTGAGTCAGTAAAATTAACCACGACATTGTACAAATAAGGCAGGTCTCTTAGGTCTGAAAGTTCACTTCTTGCTGGATCACAAAAGAATTTAACCAATGATTGCATGAACTTCAGTTTTTGTTAAGGTTATTGTGGTTCACAAACAATCTAGGTATCAGCAAGACCACATTCTCCTCCAGGGGAATAAGGCTGTCAGGGACAAGTCTTTTGGAACAATATCGCTACCTATAGCTTTTTATCATTCTAGAAAAGCCATGGCTTCATACAGAGAAGGAGCTATTCTGTGAACTACATATAGGAACCTGCTATCCTACACTATTAAAATAAACTAAAGCAGTTCATTCTTTTCCCCTTATCTCTCTGTTCTAGATCATCCCTTACAGAGCTAATACGCTGAAAATGGAAAAAATAAAAAAGCAAGGACATTCAAAGCAAATGACTTTCCAGGTATTATTCATCTGGAAGATTGGAACCTAAACGCTTTCATATTTCAATAAACATTATCTGAACCTAATGTATACAAAGTAGCATATGTATAAGATAAATTGAACTGAACATGCACACTTTCATTATGGTGTTCACTATGTTTTGAGATTCAAATAATCAACTATAACACAATACATTAAGTGCTGTAAAGGAAGTAATACATTTTTATTCAAATTTGTTAATACAGATTTATTAAATGTCCACTATGTGTTACCCCAGCTAGATGTCACAACAAAAGTTAGTAAGATAAATTCTGTTCTCTCTTGGTTTTTAATTTTTTTTAATTTATTCAACTTCCTTCTATTTTAATGTATTTTTTATTAAGGTAATACTGATTTATAAGTCTGTATATGATTCAGAAATACAGGATCCGACCTCTTCAGATGTATGTTACCACACCACACTCACCACAGAGCACTTCAAGTACTTATGATTTTTTAAAAATATTGTATTTGTTTATTTTTGCATAGAAGAACTGAGGTGCACGCCAGATATGTGGAGGGAAGGAGAGGTGGGAGATGACAGGACTCACTAGAGACAGAGTGGGGAGCAGAACAGGCAGATTTCACTGAAACACACTGTTGAAGGGAGCACCCAGTGAGACAAGAAAAATCTTCTGCACCCTATGGGTTAGCTCCCTGCCTGGGGATCTAAGTCAGGCCTCAGGGGTAGTAGTGCTGAGACTTAACCGGTAGGCCACCAGTGAGGCTCCCAGGTACTTATTAATGGGAGAAAACAGCATGAATTGATCATTTTAAAATAGTACGGTAATAACAATAACTAACAGTTTTTGATTACTTATTACTTGTTATGTACTATTATAATTACTTTGTATATATTATTCAATCCTTATAACAAAACTTCAAGTCAACACTTTTTTCCCTTTAGTTTAATTTTATTTAATTTATATCTGTTACATAATTATGTATCCCCCGTAAGTTTCCCACCACCAATTCACCCATGGACCATCACCATAGTCCCTTGTGCTCTTTTCTCCCCTATTTTGGTCGCTCTTCCTCCCGCTCCACTGTAGAATGTCTCTTTCTGTGGTTCCCTGCTAGTTTTTGTTTTTGTTTTTGATTTGTGTGCTATTTTCTTCTGATTTCTCCTTTGGCTCTTTTATATTTCCCTTATACCATTCAATATTTTTCTTTTTCCTCTGGCTCATTTCACTAAGCATAATGCCTTCTAGCTCCATCCATGTGACTGCAAATTGCATGAGTTTATCATTTTTGATTGCTGAATAGTATTCCATTGTGTACATGTACCACATCTTCTTGATCCAGTCATCGATTTTTGAGCATTTGGGTTGTTTCCATATTTTAGCTATTGTAAATAGTGCTGCAATAAAAATAGGTGTGCATGTGCCCTTTTGGATTACTGTTTTTTTGTCCTTTGGGTATATTCCTAGGAGTGGAATTGCTGGGTCATATGGAAATTCCATTTTTAG
This sequence comes from Scalopus aquaticus, assembly GCA_004024925.1. Lineage (NCBI taxonomy): Eukaryota > Metazoa > Chordata > Mammalia > Eulipotyphla > Talpidae > Scalopus > Scalopus aquaticus. The sequence goes on from PVIJ01014596.1 coordinate 35,304, forward strand.
TTGTTTGAGAAACCACCATACAGCTTTCAATCGGGGTTGGACCAGTTTGCATTCTCACCAACAGTGTGGGAGCCTTCCTTTTTCTCCACATGCTTGCCAACATGGCAAAAAGGCATATGAAAAAATATTCAACGTCCCTCATAATCGGGGAAATGCAAATAAAAACCACAATGAGTTACCACCTTACATCACAAGAATGGCACACATTAAAAAGTCAACACTGTTTTTTATTCCAGAATGTAATGTGGTTAGTGGAAAAGAGAGGTTTTCCAGTAAGTTGTTCAAGCTTACCTGAATAGAAGGTGGTGGAGCTGGAATTCGAATGTAAAAGATCTGACTCAGTAGCCTACACTATTCCTCTGTGCCAATCCACCTTTAGGATCTCTTAGGAAAATTAAAATTCTCATTGATTTGGTCTAACACACATAAACTTATTAGAAAAAGAAACGGGAAACTTATTATTTATATAGGGTGTTAAAGACCTTAATTAAATGGGCAGCTCCATCTCACAGCTGTTATCAGATATCTTGTCACGCTTAGAATTTCTCAGATCCTAAATTTGTTTCAAAGTAGTATCACCATGACTGTGTTAAAATAACCCAGGATTTATTTTGGGGTCTTTCATTTGACAGATCAAAGTACTGCCATGATTTCAGATACAATGTAAGGACAGTAACACATGATTAGATTTAACAGATTGCTCAAAAAACAAGCTGTCTTTTCTTGACCCTTTGCAGATACAGGGTAGCATTAAAGGACAGTATGCAGAACTGTGACTGATAAAAATGATGCACACTAAACAGCAGTTCCCTGACTTCTGTTCTCAGTTGGTGGCATTTGACGGTGCTACCTTTGAAGGACATAGTGACCTGTGTCATGGATTTTGAAAGTTACAAGGTTGCAAACCTGCCCTTTGGTAGCTTAAGAGAGAAATATAGGAAAATTCAGGTTGATAAGTGTTAAATTGTGCAGAAAATTGAGGCTGAGCAGTAATGTTATAGAGAAAATATCTATTTAGTTATTCTTGTTACAGTACTTTTATCAGTCCCTGAATAACCTATATCCATAGCTACTTTTTTATTTGATAACCATTGCATTCTAAAATAAATCATTTCATCTGCAATGAGCTCAAAAAGCTTAAAGGTAGAATTATACAAAGCCCTTCAGTCCTCAAGAAGGCTGATAATGATGTACCACTTGAACAAAATTTGGGAGAGGGGAGGGCCTGAATATATAGCATGGAGTTGTACCAATATGTACCATATGAAAGGAAGAACATGTCTGCTGAAGAAGCACTAACATCTACATCAGCTGTTTTACTTTAAAAGATTAAGCTTGAAGGCACCATTTTAGTGTACAGGTAGAACAGCAGACGCTTTTATACATCCATAGGACTAATGAAAAACAAAGTTTCTTAAGCTTTTTTTGCTATAGCCTTCCAGCACAGGTAGTGCATCCTGTAGCCATCACGTATGTGTAGCGGGGCAGTTGATACACACCTTACATGACTGCAAACACACACTTGGCTCTATGCCACTTTGTCTACAAATCATATAAATGCTGATAGGGCCCCTGGGCAGGGGCCCTCTGCTGCTGTCATTGCTGCTATTGCTACTGCTGGGATGGAGGGGCCCAAGTGGAGGGGTAGGGTGGGCTCCAGAGGGAGCTCAGGGGTTTCAGGGGCCACCACCACCAGGTGCTGCCTGGGACTGCTGCAGCTGGAGAGGCTCGGCAGGGCTGTGTGTCTTGTCCCCTGCCCACGGCTCCCTGACTTCTCCGGTCTTGCCAGTATCAGTGTTAAGCCAACAACATCACTGTGTAAAACATGTTTTTCATTATTTCAAACGATTGTTTTGAAGATTTATTTTTATTTATGCATACAAGAACTGGGGTGTAGGCCAGAGGTGTGGGGGGTGAGAGGATTCACCAGAGACAGAGTGGGGAGCAGAACAGGTGGATTCACTGAAGTACACTGCTGAGGGGAGTAGCAGGTGAGACCAGAGAGGTCTGCTGCACCATGTGGGTCAGCTCCCTGGCAGGGATGGAACTCATGTTTAGTGGCTGGGGATAGCTCCATAGTGCCAAGACTTTAACCCCTGCACCTCCAGAGAGGCCCCCAGACTATTCTTTTTATAAATTAACTTTGCCCACCTTTTTTCATGCATAGTTGACAAGGATGTCAGTTTACATCAGTGATCACAGAGGTCTCAATTAGAAAATCAGTTCATTTGCTCTCACGTATGGTTCAATCTAATTATAGAAGTAGAAGAGTTTTGGAAATTCATTTTTTAAAAGAGAAACCAGCTACGATTTTGATTTTTTTTCTGCAAATTCAGTGAACAAGTAAAACATGATAAAAATCACACTTCTCTGCGGCGATATTTTGTATAGAAACTCATTTGTATATCATTGAACTATACATTAAAAAAACAAGTGTTAGATTATTTAAGACATTAAGATATTAAGAAACTTAAGGAGTAGATATATATTTATTATTGTTGTTGATGCATAGGTCATGAATTTATCTAATCAAGCTGCAGTATTGAATCTATGCAATCAAGTATAAGCTAGAGATGTTAAAACAAAAATATAACAACATAAACAGAAATTTTAAAATTTTAATTTAGAAGACCTTATTTAGAAAAGAAAAATAACTTAGGGATGTGCTTGATATTCCTTTGCTGCTCTTTATTAAGGATTGAAGTCTTTAAAAAGTCAGATTTCTTTTTTTTAATGTAATAGATATTTATTCTTGTTATTTGTATCTTTTACATTATTATGTATTCCCCATAAGTTACCCACCACCTGTTCACCCGTGGAGCCATCACCATAGTCCTCCATGCTCCCCTCCTCCCCCCTCATGAGCCCTCCCCCTCCCCTCCTTCCCTGCTGAATGTTGCTTTCTTATTTGGCTCCCCTTTATTCCTGTTATAAGTGAAACCATTCGATATTTTTCTCTTTCTTTCTGGCTTATTTCACTGATCATGATCCCCTCTAGGTCCATCCTTGTTGCTGCGAATTGCATGTGTTTGTCTTTTTTGAATGCTGAATAGTATTCCATTGTGTATATGTACCACATCTTCTTGATCCAGTCATCTATTTTTGGGCATCTGGGTTGTTTCCATACCTTAGCTATTGTAAACAGTGCTGCAATAAACATGTGGGTGCATGTATCCCTTCGGATTAGTGTTTTTGTGTCTTTTGGGTATATTCCCAGTAGTGGTATTGCTGGGTCATATGGAAGTTCCATTTCTAGCAGTTTGAGGAAACGCCTTGCAGCTTTCCATAGTGGTTGGATCAATTTGCATTCCCACCAGCAGTGTAGGAGAGTTCCTTTTTCTCCACATCCTCGCCAACATTTGTTGTTGCCTGTTTTATTAATGTGCGCCATTATCACTGGGGTGAGGTGGTATCTCATTGTGGTTTTAATTTGCATCTCCCTGATTATAAGTGATGTTGAACATTTTTTCATGTACCTGTTGGCCATTTGCTTTTCTTCTTTGGAGAAGTGTCCTTTTAGCTCTTCTGCCTATTTTTTGACTGGATTGTTGACTTTGTTTTTTTTTGAGTTGTGTGAGCTCTTTGTAGATTTTTGCTATCAGTCCTCTATCAGTTGTGTTGTGTGCAAAGATCTTCTTCCAATTAGTAGGGTGTCTGTTTGCTTTAATTATTGTCTCTTTTGCTGTACAGAAGCTTTTTAGTTTGATATAGTCCCAGCTGTTTATCTTTTCTTTTACTTCCTTCACTATGGGGGAAGTGGTTTTAAAGGTTTTGCTGAGATGTATGTCATGTAGGGTTTTGCCTATTTTTTCTTCTATAAACTTTATGGTTTGAGGTCTTATCTCCACATCTTTTATCCATTTTGAGTTGGTTTTTGTGCATGGTGTGAGGTAGTGATCTAGCTTCATTTTTTTGCATGTAGCAGTCCAGTTCTCCTAACACCATTTATTGAACAACCTAATCTTGTTCCATTGCATATTCTTTGCTCCTTTGTCGAAGATTAGTTGTCCATAAATATGTGGTTTTATTTCTGGGTTTTCTATTTGGTTCCATTGGTCCGTGTCTGTTTTTGCTCCAGTACCAAGCTGTTTTAATTATTATGGCTTTGTAGTAAAGTTTGAAGTCAGGGAGTGTAATCCCTCCATTCATCTTCTTTTTAGTCAAGATAGCTTTAGCTATTCGAGGTTTTTTGTGGTTCCATATGTATTCCTTCAATATCTGTTCTATTGCTTTGAAGAATGTCATTGAGATTTTTATTGGAATCGCATTGAATCTGTAGATTGCTTTTGGTAGAATGGCCATTTTGATGATGTTGATTCTTCCAATCCATGAGCAGGGGATGTCTTTCCATCTTTTTGTGTCTTCCTTTATTTCTTTTAACAGTGTTATGTAGTTTTCTTTGTATAAGTCCTTTACCTCTTTTGTTAGGTTTATTCCCAGGTATTCAATTTTTTTGGTTTCGATTTTGAAGGGGATAATTCTTTTAATTTCTTCTTCTTCAGACTGAGTGTTTGCATATAGAAAGGCTACTGATTTTTGTGCATTGATTTTGTATCCTGCTACGTTACTGTATTGGTCTATAGTTTTGAGTAGGTTTTCTATGGAGTTTTTGGGATTCTCTATGTATATAATCATATCGTCTGCAA
>PVIJ01014597.1:0-39943 GCA_004024925.1 Scalopus aquaticus
CCTACACCCCAGCTCTTGCATGCATAAATAAATCTTAAAAAAATAAATTTATCAAGCAGAAATGGAATTTTAGAGTTAATAACTTTTTTTTTGTCCCAGCTGTACAACTAATAACGGGAGGGAATGGACTGGAGGGATAGATAGTTTTACCAAAATATCATGTGTGACACAGAATACTGTACAGTCTCTGTACTGAACTAAATACAGGTAAAATAACATGACTATGAAAGCTATCTGTTACTTAAACAGATGATGATTAGCACTAACACATTTCACTTGCTGCACAATATTTCTTTGGATGACCTATGGACATCTATATCCTGCTACCCAAAATAATAGTGACCAAAGATATAAAGATTTAATTTTTCTGTGCTACAAATTTCTTATTCCGCATTATGTAAGGATTCAAGTTTTTTCTGTTTAAGTTATAAAACTGTCATAGAATTTTAAAAAATAATAAAAGTCACAAGTTTTGAAGTATACATACTGACTTTTATACAAACATAAAAGCAAATACCATTAAGTTATTAATCTGAAAGGAATTTCAAAAGAACACTTAATCTTTCCATTGCCTCAAGAAATAATTTTAGTGAAACTACTTTTGTAATATGCTAAATGCCTCCAGAGAAGTATTTTTAAAATCTCAAATATTTTCAAGTTTTATTCAATCTGATAGAAAGCTGAACAACATGTATATGAATCTTGGTCTGCCAACTCAAGCACACGGGAATAATAACCCATTTTTGTTGTACCAATTTACTTGTTATGTCCAGCCCAAACATATTGTTATCAGTAAAATTTCCCAGTTACGTACTTTATATAATCTATTACTGCAAGGGTATTTGGAATTTGGGTTGGAATCTGATCCCTGGTCATTAATCTGAAAAAAATATTTACTGAGATCTTCATTTCATTAGTTGGCTTACGTATACATAGATTATACAATGTGATATTTTAATATATGCATACATTGTGAAATAATTACTACTTGAATCAAACCATTTATTATGTCCATGACCTCAAATAGTTATCCCCTTTTTTTTTGGTGATGATGATGATAACATTTAAATTTACTCTTTAGCAAATTTCAAATATATAATGTGAAAAGATTAAGTACAGTCACCATCCTGTGTTACAGATTTTCAGAATATATTCTTCCTACACAAGTGACCCTTTGACCCTTTGACCATAATCTCCCCATCTTACCCACTCCCTCAGTCCTGACAACTAGCATTCTACACTCTGTGTCTTTGTGTTAAGTAAGCTCTTTCAGATTCTACACACAAATGACATATCATGCAGTACCTATATTTCCAAATTTGGCCTATTTTACTAGGTTTATCCAGGCTGTTATAAATTATATAATTTATTTTTAATACTAAATTATATTCCATTTTGAATAATATTCCATATATATGCATATATGTTTGTTTTACTCTATATTTTCAGTAAGAAACACATCTCCATTTTCCTATATCACAATGAAGTATTTACTACAAAGCATTATCTCATGTTTTTTATTTTAAAAATAAAAATGGAAATGCTTTTACTTCATGAATGGTATTGTAATTAAATTTCTCTATCTCTACTTCCCTCTCTCTGTCTCTCTTTCTCTCATTTATACATTTATACATACATTCACAATCATACATACATTTATACATACATTCACAATCAAAGAGAATTTTTTAAGTAAAATGAAGTGACTGGTTTCTCACTGTGAATTCTATTTTAGCCTTAATGATATCAGCTCTTCAACACTGGTCAACTGCATGTTATTTTAGATATGAGCAAATATGTGCTGAATTAAAATTTTTATTTCATGGCTCAGTGCAAACTTTATAGAATGATATTTTATTTTAAAGATTACTTACAATTGATTTTAAATGCAAGATGGGATCCATGAAAAGGTAAAAAAAAAATTAAACAATTCTACTCAGTGTGATTTATTTTTGTCTCTGCTGCTGAAAAGAAGAAAAGTAAGTACTATACAACCAATTTTGCATGTTTGAGGTATTTATTGAAAGAAGGAAATCTCACTCAAGACCTGGACCTAAAAATATGGAGCAAGACATATCTTCTATCAATTGCTTTGTTAACCTCTTCTCTAATATAACTATATATAAAATGACCACAATTTAAAAGTGAAAGTGAATTTATCCAACAGGAAAAATTTTATGTGCTTATAATAAGAATGTACAATTGTCTTCAATCACATCAAAAATTGTTTACGAAGAGGTAAGATATTCAAGAACTTACTTACAATTTTACTTCTAACACTTGGAAAATTTTCAGAAGCAAATATTTGAAAGGAGTAGATGAAAAATAAGCTATAAAATAATATTTTTATACAAATAATATGTCCAGTTCTAGGGGCCTGGTGAAATAAATTAAAATTCCCAAATAAAATATGTGAATTCAAAGAAGAATATGATTTACTAATATTTATTGACATAAGGAGGTTTATATTATCTTGATAAATGTACAGCACTGACATATACAAGTTACAATTTTCAAGTCAATTTTTCATAAGTCATATGTGTCTGAGGGTGTGTGTATAGGAAAAGAAAATGTTTACATACAAAACTCTTAACAGTTTTTCCTAGGTGGAATTATTGAAGGTTGCTTATATTTATTTTATTGATAGGCATTCTTTATTATGTTCTTTAATTAAAATATTTGTGCTATGATAAAAGTGAAATAGAGTCACAGGTTGTAACTGAACATCATAAGCCGTCCCTCAAAGTCTTAAGTGGGAAGGACAAGAACCCTGCTCAAGAATAAAATGTTCATTTCCTAGATGGGTTTTTGGTGCTTAAAATTATATCATTGACTTTCTTTTTTTTTTTTCTGCTTTCTTAACATTATTTAATGTTTTCATTACATGATTTTGATGGGAGATGTACAAAATATATGAGATTATTTTCAGACTGTCAATGCCCATCAGTAAGAACCTGTGTGACAAATATTAATGCTTAAAAATTACTTTGTCCTAAATGTCAGCTTTTTTTTTTATAATATATATTTTTATTGTTATTTATGTCTTTTACATTTTGCATTCCCCTTGGGTAGCCCACCACCAATTCACCCGTGATCCATCTCCATGGTCCCTTGTGTTCTTTTCTATTCCATTTTGTGCCCTTTCCCTTCCCTCCCTCCGGCTCCCTCCTCCCCCCTCCCCCCTCACTGATTGTCTCTCTCCCACCTGGCCTCCCTATAGTCCTGTTATAAGTGAAACCATTCGATATTTTTCTCTTTCTTTCTGGCTTATTTCACTGAGTATGATCCCCTCTAATTCCATCCATGTCGCTGCAAATTGCATGTGTTTATCTTCTTTCCATGCTGAATAGTATTCCATTGTGTATATGTACTACATCTTCTGGATCCAATCATTGACTTTCTATTCTCTTAAGCATTTAAAATCCCACATTAAACCTCGGCAGGTTAACGCTACTAATGAAATAGAATACTGTATGGAGTACAGGACCCAGGGCCTCAGGAAATAGGCAAGAAGGACAGAAAGGAAATGGAAGAGAAACACAAACTCTATTTTCTTCCAACATTTCTCAGGCTTTGCAACAACAAAAATCTCTGCTAAAATATGTCTAGGTCTACTTGCCAGAAATCATTGTAAAAGAGGCATGACAGCCACACAGATAACGTTTCAACTCATTTAAAATGAATAATTTATATTAAAGTTTAGACGTGCTTTACAATTGGAAGTTTCAGTTTAAAGTTATGATTCTCAAAGATTTAAAAGATGAGTAAGACAATTCACTGGACAAATATCCAATCTGTTGTTGTTCTTTTCCTTGTTGGAGACAATAAGATTGAAAGACAGGATGTTTTCTTATTGCAATGCAAGTGCATAATTGTCAAGGAAGAACTGTAAAATAGATTGATTTCCAAAATGCAAAACCTCATACCTATCCAAAAATATATTTAAATTACATTAAAATCCACATATATTATCTAGAAGCACATTCACAATTATAAATATTTTAAGACAGTTTGTGTGCTGATGCACCATATATGAAAATTGTATTGCAATATTTGTCATAAAGTTAGCTGTTCATTTTTATTTATTTTAGTCATCCAGCAATTCTTACATAGTTGACTAGACATTACCATTCAGTTCCAAAAAGCTTGTTCAGATTTCCTCTATACTGCTATCTATATTTTTCTAGGTATGGAGAGTGAGTTACTTTTGTCAGAAATTTCATAGAAACTGAAATCAATTCAGGGATACGATGTACGTATCTAAAAGTGCATCATTTGCAGTCAAGAAATATAATTAGTGGAATGGAATGTCTGAGTTAAAGCAAATTTATAAGACTAAATTTTTATAACACTATGATGGCATCAACAACAAAAGAATGATCCCTTCTATAGGGTAACAATCACATGTCCAATTTAAATGTTACCTGTTCAAGTCAATAACCACGTGTCTACAAGCAGAACTAACATCTCAGCTTGATTTTTTTTTTTTTTTTAAAGAAGGAAGTTCCCTTTGGAACCTATTTTCCTATTTTCAGTGAAGGACATACAAAAGAAATTGATAAATGTATTACTAGAATTGCTTGTCTACTATTCTTTTTTTTTTAAAGATTTAATTTTTATTTATACATACAAGCTGGGGTACAGGCCAGAGGCGTAGGGCGGCGAGAGGGTTCACCAGAGACAGAGTGGGGAGCAGAACAGGCAGATCAGAAATACACTGCTGAAGGGAGCAGCGGGCAAGGCAGGAGAGGTCTGCTGCGCCATGTGGGAATCTCCCTGGCTGGGCGTCGAACTCGCGTCACTGCTGCCAACAGCTCCACAGCGCAGCCTTTAACCGCTGCACCACCAGGGAGGCCCTGTCTACTATTCTAAGTAGTTTTCAGAAAAAACTAAAGGAATATATCAAGGAAAATAGGGGATAAAGGAAAGAAAGTGTCCCATATACCATTGTATTTAAGAAAATGTTTAATTTAAATGACTAAAATGGCCTTATGGTCAAGGATAAACACAGGTTAATTGGCTGATTAGCAGTGGGGGAAAATAAAGAACTCTGAGGGTATGTGTTAGTAAATTCCATTAATTTAAAAGCTTGAATTTAAAAAAATTCTCAAAAATTGAAATACATTGCTCATTAGTGACAAAGATTCTTTACCTGAAAAATTCTAATCAGGTTGTTCTGAGCTCTTTTCCAACTAGGCTTTAACTTTTGGACTCCTTGTTTGTCTCTTCACTGACCAGCACTAGAACCTTCCTAGGTTGATTTAGCCAGAATCCCCCATCCTCCAGGTGATGACTCATTACCAAATACTGCCTTCAGCTGGGATTTTAGTAACTTTCTATTCACTGGCTTCCATCTTGCTCCTTGGCTATATCCCTCCTCCTCTTTGCTATATTCAGAACTTACCCCAACCCATCACCCCTACTACAAACCCATTTGCAATATTTTTACACCTACCATAATGGTTCTGAATACAGTCTGCTTTATCATTCACTAGAAGTGAATATTTTTTCAATATTGGTAAGCAAATAAATATACAGTGACTATCTATAATTACAAAAATATGCAGTTTAGAGCTATAATATAGAAATTCTTTGTTTTTATATTTTTACTTAAACATTGGTAAATAATACATGTTTTAACATAATGTATGCTTTCGGGGCCTCCCCGGTGGCGCAGCGGTTGAGCGCTGCACTGTGGAGCTGTTGGCAGCTGCGACGCAAGTTCGACACCCGGCCGGGGAGAGTCCCACATGGCACGGCAGATCTCTCTTGCCTTGCACGCTGCTCCCCTCAGCAGTGTATTTCTGATCTGCCTGTTCTGCTCCTCGGTCTGTCTCTGGTGAACCCTCTCGCCGCCCCATGCCTCTGGCCTGTACCCCAACTTGTATGAATAAATAAATCTAAAAAAAAAAAATTAAAAAACATAATGTATGCTTTCTTGCCCCTGTGACATTTTTGGTTTGGTATTTTTATATCAAGTAGGGTGAATTTCATGTAAGTAGAGATATAATGAATCTTTGTTAATGTCAGTATGATTTTTGATACTAAAAATTATATTTCAATCATTGATTCTAACTCAAGAATATTTATAAGGAGAGGAAAGAAAATCTGATAGAAGAATGGATTTCACCACATTGTGTGAAAAGCAGCTTGATTCCAGGAGGTTAATTCACACTATGTCCAACTTTTATTAAAAGAATACAGTTAAGCTCAAATTGCTAAACATCATAGCCATAATTAATATATTTTAAAAATCCTTCCTCTCATCCTAATTTAAGAAGTAGTTGTTGAATTTAAGCTTAAGCAAAGATGTAAGGTAGGGGTAATACAAGAAAATAAACTCTACTTGATAAAACTTTTGTCATAATTTTACTTCATAATTATCTCTCTATAATACTTTAGCCATCTCTAATGTAAGACGGAAGCAGTTGGATTGTAAATTAGCTGTTCTGTTGCAATATGGTCTGAACAACCATGTAAATAAAGAAATCTCTCATGAGATTTCTTTATAAAAGAAATTTCTTTCATAAAAGCAATTTCTCATGAAATAAAGACAGCAGCTAATTGAGAGCATCTGAGGCTAATACAAGATTAACTTCAAAATGAAAACCCTTGCAACTTCCGTGGTAAAGCTATTGGGATAACATGAAAGCTTACAGCAGTTTACAAATGGAAATGTTAGTAGAAATCATCTTTCTCACTTTGGCAAAGTATTTTTATAAACTTTACATTATGGCAAAAGCACAGGCTAGCACAAAATAAAATTACAAAAATGGATCCCTGTGGTCTAGAATAGAAGCATATTATAGGCAAATCCACCACGCAGTGAACCTTCCATGACTTGGCCTGCCTTTCGCAGCTGCTACTTGTGCCTCAAGAGCAGATGCAAAACACGTTTGTGGACACGAAACCTCTGCTGACTCAGTGAACAACAGAAACAACAGCAGCAGCGGATTCTAAGAAGGAGTACAGGGTGGAAGACAGGCACACGTGTGGGAGAATGCAGATGGTTGAAGAGCAAGTGGCAAATTACCCAAGGGCATATATTTGGCTGGTTAAAAATTACAAAATAGAGTGGGTTTTCTAAGTTACATGTTATTAGGAAATGTACAAAAATGACTCTAAGAGGGAACTTCATCACAAAGAGGGATATAAGTCATGTTACTTTCTCCACATAGTTCAGAGTGACAGGAAAAGGATTCTACAGTGAAAGAAGCAATCACTTACTGATAGAGGATAAGGGCCAATCATGCAGACAGTCAGTTTTTTGTTTCATTTTGTGTCAAAAATAAAATGCTACATCAACTCTGTTTTTAAGTATATATTGTGTGTTATGTATTTTATATCATGTACAAAAACAAATTTAAAAAAGAACATCTGTAATAAAATACATAGAGATTTATGTGTGTGTGTGTATAATATATATGTTAATGTACATGCAGTATACACATATAACCCTACCTCAGATCTCACTGGCACTCCTTAGCCTAAGGAAATTAGATGCTTCCTCCAGCTGACCCTACCACTTCTGTCCAAAGTGCCTGTCAGGCTTGTGATTTTCTTGCTTGTGAAACACTGCCAAAACAGTGCTCAGAGTTCAAACAATGCTAAGAGTGACCAAGATGGGGAACAAGTCACTGCCAGTGGGATCTCATTCATTTGCACGATCCTAAGGTCATTCAAGCTCAAGGTCCAACAACAGTGTTTATTTAACAAACAGGAGATTAGGTAAAAATGGAAGAGTTTTCAGGGTCACAAGTCGCCAACTGTCTCACCCAGATAGTGTCTGCAGTCTTCGGACTGAAAAATTGTACCATATTTTAAAATACATTCTTCCAATCTCAGTTTTTTTATTGGCAAATTTAATCCATTTAGATGGAAAGTAATTACTGATAAAGAGGAATCAACCTCTGTTATTTGGCTATTTGTTTTCTGTATGCCTATTAAGGAATGAACGTGTGTGTCACTGTGAAATTCATATGCTGAAACCCTCTGTCTCAAGGCAATAGTATTTAGAGGTGGAGTTGTGGGAAGTATATAGGATTAGATGATGTTACGAATGGGATTTGCACTCCTGTAGAGTGATGACAGAGCTTATCTCCTCTGTTTCTACCATGTGAGTATACAAGAAGTTCACAATCTACAACCTGGAAAAAATTTCAGCAGAATCCAGCCATGATGATGTCCTGATCCTAATTTTTCACCCACTTGAACTGTGAGAAATAAATTTGAGGTTTATAAACTACCTGATCTATAGTACTTTACTAGGTGATAATAATATTACCTAATTCACTTTTATGGTACCATTTTCATTGCATTAATTCTATAGGCTTTACTTAATGTCTGCCTCTATTGTAAGAAAATAAACCCTACGATGGTAGGAACAGTACTTCTTTCAAGTACCTAATTCAGTGCTTTGTAAGAGCAACCATCTTTGTTGTGGTTATTGATATGAGTGAACGAAAGTTTAAACTTTCAAAAGCTCGAGATAAGTTATGACATTCTGCTCAATGCAAATAGATTATTGGTTTCCATCTGCAATTATTCTCAACACATTCTGACTCTCAGCTCCTATTAACACTATTTCAAAGTGCTTATGAAGCAGGCCAGTCTGAACTACTAAATTGACAATATTACTCTGAACCATATTTTATTCAAACTTAACAAAAAACTTTACAAAAACCATGCACATCCCCAAGTCTCCATATGTTTCCCTAAAGGAAAGTCACAATTTTGAGAATTTCACTCCTATCATGTCTTGCTATTTTTCTTATAAATACAATCCAATTGCTCCCTAGAACATAAAATGTTAACTTGGTGACATTAACCTTTGGTCACCAGGTGATGAAATGTTAAAATATAAATATCCTTTAGCAATTGATATTTACTATTGATACGTCTACTATTTGCCTCATTCATACTTAATGAGTTATTGAAGAGTAAGAACAAAGAAAATGATGGTCAGAAAGCAGGAAACGTTATTTGTAACTATACACTCCAGTTCCACTTTCCTTCCACTTCCAGAGAGGAAGCACTTAAAATTATAAGGGCTCATGTGCTCATTCTATGGGTTTTGTTACAATATAACACCATGTACAGTAATTTAATAGAATTCGATAAAGAAAGGCCCAGTTTCCTGGGGAAAAAGAATAATGCCATAACCTCTTTGGCAGGGATTTGGCTACACTGCCCACAGATGTACTCTGTGGACCAGAAGGGCAAACCACTATACTGAGATCACTTTTTAAAATAGAGAAAATGTATATGTACCACATCTTCTTGATCCAATCATTTTGGATATACACAATGGAATACCATTCAGTATTCAAAGAAGATAAACACATGCAATTTGCAGCGACACGGATGGAATTAGAGGGAATCATACTCAGTGAAATAAGCCAGAAAGAAAAAGAAAAATATCAAATGGTTTCACTTATAACAGGACTATAGGGAAACCAAATAGGAGAGAGACACTCAGTGGGGGGGGTGCGGGGGGAGGGGAGGATAAGGGCACAAAATGGAATAGAAAAGAATACAAGGGACCATGGAGATGGATCACGGGTGAATTGGTGGTGGGCTACCCAAGGGGAATACAAAATGTAAAAGACAGAAATAACAATAATAAAAAAATAAATAAATAAAATAGAGAAAATGAATTCTAAGTGCTTAAAACCATCGAGAAACAAGTAAGGAAAAGAATGGGAGCAACTAATACTAATCCATTCTGTTACCAGAATTGATTAAAAATCATATTACTGGAAAAGAGGCCCTTTAGTATCTTATATGATTGTAATTATACAGCCGTATTTTCTACAATGAAAAATTGTTTCCCTGTATGAGTGTTTCTTAATACTATGTTTCATGATATGTTGAAGCTTCTCAGGGTACAAGGAAAATGTCCTCACCTTAATCCATTACTGTAATCAATAAGAAATTCATCACTTTCAAAATGACTATAATTACTTCAATATTTCATGCTACAGTATATTGTGGTTTCTGCAAACCACTGAAGTAATGTTTTTTAAATTCAGTATGTCAAAATAAGTTACTTTTATTCTGAATACAGTTCCTTAAATTTTCCATCTAGGTGAGATAGGCTATTCATAAAAAGCATAAGGACTTAAAAATCATAATAAATTTCCTTTTAGCACACCAGTACCCCATCAGATATACAAAGAAGACAAGCTAGGAAGAGTGGCAGAACACACAGATTCAAACCTGGGCCATTAAAAAGATATTTATATGAACTACAAGAAGCTGAAAAAAAAGAGTGATTTTTATCATTCATAGTAATGGGTAAGACATAAGGAGATTATATTGTTTTTCTAGAAATCTCAATATAGGAAAGACATTTTTAAACAGTAAAGATTTACTTGAACACAAAGGTAGCTTCTCTAAGAGGTAGTGTGTTCACAAAAACAAATAAATACTAGATCACAAAAAATTGACCTGTTTGATCTTCAACAACATTAGAAAGCTTTAAAATTCATAGCTCCCTGCACACCCCTGTCTGTGCCTGCTATTGCCCTGCTCCTGATAGGAGGGACATTGGGCATTTCATTTAAAAAGAGACACTATAGTCATCCTCATACAAATCCAATACTGACAATTATATTTGCCTGGCTCTCATTTGGTCTTACTTTTCAGTACACAGAAGAAAAAGTTCAAATCAGAAGTGAAAAAGTAGGGGATAAAAGAGTATGGAGAGAAATAACTATATCGGGGAAGACATTACAAAAATGTATATTGTATTTTTTTTTCTGGTTGAATTTAGTGATCTTCTCTTTATCCTAATCTACCCTAGTCTACCCTAAGAATTGAACAAAGTTTTATATGTAAACGAGCATGGTTAGGGATTCTGACATGTTACAGGTCTTTCATGACTGCAAGAGGAATGAGTTCTAAAACCTTCACGCTCACTCTCTTGAGAATGTCTTTGAGAACACTCTGCCTAGGAAGCACACATTAGGGAACCATCCTCTTTCCTGCTTCTTATTCTCTCTTTTTTTAAAATTTATGAATACAAGAACTGGGGTATAGGCCAGAGGTGTGGGGGTGGTGAGAGGATTCCCCAGAGACAGAGTGGGGAGCAGGGCAGGTGGATCAACTGAAATACACTGCTAAGGGGAACAGCAGGCGAGGCAGGACAGGTCTGCTCTGCTATATGTTGGTCAGCTCCCTGGCTACAGCAGTGATAGTATGACATAGCTGAGATTAACCCCTAGGTGACCAGGGAGGCCTTTTTTAATGTTTTAATTTCTCCTCCGAAAACTACAAGGTAGTCAATTTTATAGATTGAGTTCCTCAATCTCGAATGATATTTTTGGTTCTCTCAACTATAGTTCTCTGAATTTTCCTGGATTTAGACCTTACTGTACAAATCTTTTACTAATGTTCTGATTTCTCCTCCCTCTCTGTTCCCCTCCCATACTCTCCTGTTACTTTCTCATCTATATGTATTCTTATTCCACATATTGGCTTTGACCAAGGAATCTCCTATCCTCGGTGCTATTCATTTACCTCTGATGCAAAGTTTCCCGTTGTCATTTTTTGTTGTTTTATCTTCCTTTGTTATAACTTAATAGCTGTTACTTCAATTTACAGCTAGTTCCCTAGTATGCATACACTGATTTACACTGTTCAATACCCCTCATATTGTCAGTCTCCTCTTGCTTAGAAAAATATCTTAGTAGCAAATATGAAGTATTATTGTTAAGTTAATCGATGCCTCTGGCCCAAGGGCTCGGTGGATACATGTGGCTGAGAGAGCCAACCACCAAGCATGATGGCTAACCACCTAGGCATCCAGAATGGTTCCACCATCTGGTTGATGACTGGGAAGTAGCTTTTCAACTGAGCTGAAGTGGGTCAACCATGAGTAGTGTATGGAAGAAAATGAAGGGGGAAAAAAAGTTATCCTAAACAACATCTTCCAATAATGTCATCCTGCTGGGAAATCACAACACTAAAGATATTCTGGCTACTATAATCAGAGATAGAGGAATTATTTTTGATATATGGCTAAGACTGATTTTAAGTCAGAAAAGCAGGATTTCAGAGTCAAGTTCTATCAACACTGACTTCAGTTTAAATCTAAGAAAAGTCATTAGAGATAACATGATAATTGTGTCAACAACTAATTTGTACCAAGTGCACTATTGTCTTCAAAAGTAGAATCTTAAAACAAACCAACAAAATCAACATACATTCCTCAGTCATATTCACCTCTGGTTGCTTCAGATTAAGTGAAATAAATCTATTATTTCTGGGAAATTATTCATAAAATTAGTTACAATTCTATCAACGTGGATAGAGTATTATAGGTAGAGAGAAGGTGTTTACACAGGTAAAGCAGGATGTCTTTTTAAATGTTTAATAGGATATAAAGCATTTTCAGCATTTAATATTTGATTTGTATGATAATGATTGATAAGAGTTTAAAATGATCAACGTCTTCATTTATTTAACTTTATCTGGTTTTATTGATTGGTCCACTCTAGTGTTCTTCCTCAACTGTAATTATTTCTGAAAAATAAATTCACAATGTGCCACAAAACTATAGTTTAAAATCTGGGCCTCTCTGGTGGCACAAAGGGTTAAGTCTCAGCCTATGAAGCTATCTATTGGCAGCCACTGCAGCATGAATTTGATCCCCTGACAGGGAGATTCCCACATGGCGCAGCAGACCTCTCCTGTCTCCACTGTTGCTCCCCTCAGCAGTGTATTCCAGTCCATCTGCCTGTTCTGCTCCCCACTCTGTCTCTGGTGAATCCTCTCACCCCCCCACACCTCTGGCCTACTACCCCAGCTCTTGTATGCATAAATAAATAAATCTTTAAAAAAAATTAAAACAAAAAACTATAGTTTAAATCAGACAGTATAAAATGGGGCTCCAAATAGAAAAAAAAAATCAACTTTAAACAAATCTCTATAGCAATAGTATCTCACTTAAGATTTCCCTAAATGACACACATTTTCAAAATGACATGGAGTGCAGCTCCCTCACTCAAACCCTGACAAGATATCTTCAGGGCCATTGGCACAACTGCTTTGCCTGGGTGGAAAACTATGCTATTTTGCTCCCTTGGAATTTTGAGCACAACTGGCTTGCTTGGATCCAGGTAATTTAAGGGGCATGCACAGAATAAGGGCAAATCAACACAAAATTTTCATTCACTTTGATAATTCTTAGACGTTTCAACCTGCCAATGTAACAAGTAGTTAATATATTGTGATTCATAGTTAATTAAAAATAACCAGCCACAAAATACATTTAATGAATGATACTGATAATGAAACAGAATTAGACTTTCATGAATTTTATTTTTTACTGAGAGAAAATAAAAATAGCAGTCTATTTGATACCTAAGTTCTATCTGTACTTCATAAGTAACTTCATTCAAAGACAACTGGGCTCCAATTAGAAAATCAGTATCAAGTACATCTTTTCTAAAATACCTTTAATTGAAGTATCACCTATATGAAAGAATCTTTAATGAGTTGTCAGAAAGTAGCCCTCTTATTACTGGCAGCCATATATCTATAATATACATATATATGTATAATATAGTTATAATGTCTCACATATATGACATTCTCCAAGCAATTTCTCGCTCTATTATTCTAAGATAACTACTATGCTAACTTATAATCCATATGCTAGTATGACCTTTTTATATTTTTGTACATAGAATTATATAACCAGGATTAGCTGCATAATTTGAGAGATCCATTGAAAAATGAAAAGTCTGAGGCACTTACTCAAAACTCATTGAGGATTTCAAGGCGGTCATAGCAGAACATTAAATCAACTGTGAGTCCCACTCAACTGTGCAGCCTGCACATTCATGAAGCTGACTCTGTAAGCATTATATATTTTTATAATGCATTATAGATTTCAGAGATTAATAGAAATTATCTAATTTAATTTCAGAGAGAATTTTTTTTTTTAATGAACAGGATTACAGTTGTTTTTATATATGAGACAGTATCAGCGGCCTAACATGCATGTAATAGACTTCAAGAAGTAATTCTCTGCAAGCAAGCTGATCATTTTTACTACAGGAATATAATGGAGCATCCCTGCCTTAAAATTACTTCTTAGGAAATATATCTAGTTTGTCTTCATTTCTTACCGAAAAAAA
Source organism: Scalopus aquaticus (assembly GCA_004024925.1). Classification (NCBI taxonomy): domain Eukaryota; kingdom Metazoa; phylum Chordata; class Mammalia; order Eulipotyphla; family Talpidae; genus Scalopus; species Scalopus aquaticus. The sequence continues at coordinate 14,145 of PVIJ01014597.1, forward strand.
ATAAAAGCAAAATAATTGAAAACAAAAAAATGCTTCATGGATTCACTGGACATAATGAAGTAAAGAATGGGAAATTAATCACTTGGGGCTGTGGGCTGATAATTAAGAATAAATTGAGCAATATGAAAATTGAGGGCCTCCCTGGTGGTGCAGTGGGTTAAGTCTCAGCACTATGAATGATTCAGAGCCACTGCAGCCTGAGTTCGATGCCCAGCCAGGGAGCTTCCTCCATGGTGCAGCAGACCTCTCCTGCCTTGCCTGTTGCTCCCCTCAGCAGTGTATTTCAGTCGATCTGCCTGTTCTGCTCCCCACTCTGTCTCTGGGTGAATCCTCTCACCACCCCACACCTCTGGCCTACACTTCAGTTCTTGTATGCATAAATAAATAAATCTTTAAAAAATATATGGAAATTGAAGTGACCTACTTTGAAAACAACTTTTCTTAAAGCATTGTGACAACACATATGCTACCAAAACCAGAATTTCAAAGGAATGAAAGGAATAGTTTCAACCTCCTTCAGAAAGATATGCAGTGTCCCTGTTTCGTTCTTGTCTGGCATCTCTTTTATTTATTATTAATAAAGTTTGATGATAGGTAAGATCCATGATTCATGGGAAACTACTTGGTAAATTCAATCTTTGTGTTAACACAGTTACTCACCTTGAGCATGAATGATCATGAAAGTCCAAAATGACTCCTATGGTGATCAATGTCTGTCATGAAAGGAAAAAAATAAGAGAAATTAGAGGTTAAAAAAGTTAAAGATAAATTTTGCAATGTCATATTTCTGACTGGTTTTGTATGAAGAGACCAGCAACATAATAGACAGCACTTCATCTAGGTTAAGCTTTAAGAGTGTGTTTTCCAAGATAATTTAAAATATAATTTGGCTATTGAAAAATGCACTTCAAAGACACTTTTCCACAATCATGTCTGAATTATTTTGCTGAAAGCATATAATACAGAGGTCAAAATTCCCAAGGTAAATAACTCCATTCTCCACAATGGATATTATTTATATGCATTTCTTCCAAGGATATAAAACTAGTTTATTAACATATTGTTCATAGCACTCTTCAGGGACAAACAGATTTAGGTTGACTGTCATAAACAGAATTAGTATTCAGTGACATGCATTGCAATTTAAACTCATACCTAGGTGAATGGCCCATTAAAAATGATAGAAAATAACACGTGGTGAAAGGGTGGTGAAACTCTCTTTCACTGTCAGCGGGAATAAATATAAATTGGTAAAACTTCTATGAAAAATAGTATTAAGATTCCTTAAAAATCTAAAAATTGACTTACCATAAGATTTAGCAATATCTCTCCTACATATCCAAAAAACACGAAAACACCTAATTTAATGGTACATGGGGGCCCTTTTATTAATAGCAGCATTATTCACAATAGCCAAGTCATGGAACCAACCTACGTGGCCAAGTAGGAATGACTGGATAAACACACTGGAATATTAATCAGCTACTATAAAAAATAAAATTGTATCTGCTGTGACAACATGAGTGGAATTCCAGGTGACTTTGCTAAGCAAAATAAATCAGAAAGTCAAAAGCAATTTATCTCCATATCTGGAATATAAACAACCAAAACAAGCACATTAACATATCACAACAAAAATATCTCTTATACTGTGAAAAATACAAAGAAGGGAAAGAGAAGAGGAAGGGAAGGGTAGAGGGCATCAACCAGATCGTGGGGATGTACCAGAAATTCGGTGTTGGGGATGGTGAGGCTTATGTACACACAGAAATGAAGAACGAAGAACTACACTTCATAAATTTAAAAGTCTTATAAATCAACAGAATACAATAGTTACATATGAGAGGACATTTATCGTACAGTGCCTTTTTTTTTTTTTTTTTTGGCTTGGGGTTTACAATTAGTTGCCAGGTCACTGGATTTTTGTATCTTTAAATTACTTCTGTGATGACTGCTATTAAAAATCAGTGATTATATTTATTGCAACATGAATACCATCCAATCTTTTGTGATATATATTTCTTTAACACAGTCCTAAATTTATAATCATTGGGATTTTTAAATGACCATTTTATAATTTTTAATGTAAATTGGAAAACTGGGAAGAAAAGTACATGTGAGTAGTAAATTTTTTTTTTCTAAAGATTTATTTATTTATGCATACAAGCTGGGGTGCAGGCCAGAGGTGTGGTGTGGTGAAAGGGTTCACCAGAGACAGAGTGGGGAGCAGAACAGGCAGATCGACTGAAATACACTACTGAGGGGAGCAGTGGGCCAAGCAGGACAGGTCTGCTGTGCCATGTGGGAATCTCCCCTGCCGGGCATCAAACTCGCCCTGCAGCTGCCGACAGCTCCACAGCGCTATGCTTAACCTGTTGAGCCACCAGGGAGGCCCCAGTAGTAAATTTTATGTTTGCATTGGCAAGTTGTTAATTTTTTTTTTCTAACTTGACTTCACCTGTGAAGGTTACCATTTTTCATCTTATAAGCTAACATGCGACTTAAGAAATCTAATATCTTAGGTGAACACACACTGAACATCTAAGCTAAGATAGAGTTTAGAGTAAAGCAGGTATTATTAACATGTACTCCAGGATAACACACACAGACAAAGACAAATTGGGCAGCCTGCGATCTAGGGTCATCCCAAGGTGGGGTCCATACAATAACTAATTTACTTTTGTTCTCCGAAAGAACTACCGCAATATGTCAACTCAAAATCTATCACCATAGTTATAAAGATTTTAAACTTTAAATCCTTTATTAGATTCAGACTGCATTTTCATGTAGTTAATATTTGCTTATACATCTGTTAGAGACAATTAGACAAGTTTTCTATTATACTTTGCCAATTAACTTATATAAGGAGAGTTCACGCCATATTAGGCACTGTTTTTAGTATTTAGTTACATTAATTAATCTCTTCAGAAATCCAATGTTTAAATATTATTATTAAGTCATCTTCTAGGCAAGAAAACTGAGGTATTGAGTGACTAATTACTCAAGGTTCTACTGGACCTATTCAGAATTTGAACCTAGGTTTTCTATTTGCCCAAAGGTCTTGCTTTTTCATTATATATATATATATATATATATGTATGTATCTACATATCTATGTTTCTATGTATCTATGCATCTATGTGTATGTGTATGCATGTATTATGTATGTATGTGTCTATCTACCTATGTAGCTATAAATCATCTTTATATTTTCATCATGGCACAAGAGTTCAAAATCTTTCCTGAAAGGCAGCTTCAAATTTGTTTTTAAAAAGAAACCATGATACAAATTTGCCTACAACAACCACTGTATTTCATTAGAGTCAATGACTACATAACACTTTTCACTTACTGAAAGCCAGCTTAAGGCAGATATTGAGTATGTCTTCTAATCTAACTTCCTGCATGGATTCTTGCCTTTGCCACTTATTATATTCTTTACGAAAAAAAACATTACTTAATATTTCTATATGTTGTTTTGCTTTTCTGTCAAGTAGGGATACTTACTGCATTTATTTCATGTCTTAAGTATATTGGTAAAGCAATTAACAGAATATTTAATAAATTTTAAATACTAGTAATACAGTGTCTTCATTCACTGATGAGCTGAATCTCTTCTGTCTAATGTGAGGGGTCAGCTAAACCAAATGTAATGTACCTTTTCCTAAACTACCCGTGTTCTGTTGTTTCCCACACTATGCCTCATGACTTTTCAAACTCTGAATTTCCCTTCCCATCTTATTAAAATTTGATCTCCAAAAACGGAGCTGTATGGATAGAAGAGAGCCTCCAATGTCATTGACCACAGATTTTAGTTACCATTAGTTTGGATATCAAACCTGATATGACATACTATGAAAGAAATAGTATTTACTTGGGAAACATCAGCTGTTAGTTTATCTAATGTATCTGAATTATTAAGAATTGCCTGTAAATGACCTATAGTCCAGGAAAACCCTGTAATTATTAGTATAATTTTAATTTGAAAAGGTACTGAAATATTACATAGGAATATCAGGACTAAATTCTGATATATGCCCCTTATGGCATTTACATGGTTAACAGACAACATCAATAAAAAGAAAGAGCGTGGACGCAGACTGGCTTCAGGAGGTTGCAGGCTATTGAATCAGACTGACCTTAATAAGAGACCCATGGAGCAGTTCACCTACTGGTAATGAAAATGAAATCTGTTCTTAGCAAAGTTGGCAGCTGTCACCTCACTTTGAGCTTTAACAAGTCTGCTGATATACATGTGACCCACTCTATAAAGAGCAGAATCTGACTTCACTAAGAGATAGACCTAGAAAACTGTTAGCAGAGACAGTAGCTAAGCAGCATCATATTCCCTATTTAAAGGGGATTCAGACTAAATCTACTGAAGACATGCAAGTGCATTATAGCAGTTCATTATTCACACTCCAAATTATCTATGAAGGACAGTGTTTTCACTGTTCTGATGAAATTTTTAGCTAGTTTTCATTTCTGAACTAACTTGGAGTGAAGTGTGAACTACTTTTAAAAGACAAATAATTAAAATGTACAAGGAAAAGATCTCACATGAAATCACTGCTTCTATGTGATAATATCTGTTATATGTCTAGAAATAGTTTTAAAAAAGAATGACAGCTTATACATGAACTTAATCTGAACCCAGCACAGAACTGCTTTCTTGACTTCTTTCTCAAAGCTAAACACCTTTTATTATAAGGAAAGTCAGTGTGGACCAGATATTCATTCCTCTAGTTCTTATTATCACTTTGGTAATCATGAAAAATGCTACTGATTTTGAGTAAATCGAAAGATTATTTTAAACAAAATGCCATAAAGAGTTTGAAGTAGAGAAAATACAACACATACACACACACTCACATAAACACATACATGCAGCTTGTTTCTAAATCTAAATCCTTTCTTCAATTGTGAAATAGCATATAAAGGGCAGTCCAGATCCTTGGCCACATACTTAAGTTCCAGAAGGTGACAATGGTACCATATCAGCTCTCTGGAAACATCTTTCCTTCAACTTTGAAGAAATTAAAGTCTAAAAAGGTACATTCTCCCCTCCATCTATTAAGAAGACAATTTCAATCCAAATTAGGGATGTTATATTCATGAAAATAATTGTACCATTCTGAAAGTTTCCCTGAAAGTATAAAAGATATAATTGGATTCCCAGCACTCAAAATTCTGTGTATATGTCCTCAGTAAGCATTAGCTATAATATCAATACCATTCACTATGACAGAAAGTCCACGTTTGAACGGTAAGTGTCTCTGAAGAGTTTGCATTTAAATATGCACTAGTTGTGCTGCTGGGTTATCCCAGCGGATATGTGCTAAAAGCAACTGCACAGGCTGCTTTGTATCACTAATGTGGGAACTTAACTGGAGACTGAGATATGAGATCAACAGTAAGGAGACAGCAATGACAATCATCGATGTGTAAGAAGACTACAACATAGGCAAAAGGCAAGAGAGAAAAGGATCAGTGTACAATAAGAATAAGTTCAAATCTAGGATATTCCGGCTAGTAAATGAGGATGAAGCGGGTGGGGAATAACACTTGGAATTAAAGTCTATGGAGTACAACCAAAGGCTCAGGTTTAAATAGTCACTGCAATATGGGAAAGACATGGCATGTTTATATCAAGAAAAATAAAAGCTATTCAATAACCTTTTCAACTTTCCTTGGAGTTTGCAGGTTGCTTATACATGTTCTAGGACATGTGGTCACAAACAAACATCTCCTAAGCAAATCAACTAGTAACTATTTCCTCTCTGGGCAAAACACTACAGAGCCTTTCTGAGTAAGCCTAACACCAAAAGGTAGCTACTTCCTCCACTGACATACTGGCTCGCCAGGGCTTATAGGTTGGTTGCTTGTACTTAGGATGAATACCAAGGATTTCCACACTTCAAATTTCTGTTTGTCCCATGAGTTTGTTCTCTCTGCACTGATCAAACTATACCATGATATTAGAAATCCTGAAGGAACTGCACACTTCATTCTCCCCAGATGGCTAAACATACTCAGTTTCTTGAACCAAGCAAGCTTCAGCCTAAGTGACAATTCACCTTCTTGTCGGATTCATATTTTATCCAGGCAGTTTTCTGTCAAAATCAATCTATTTTACTGGTCATTTGGTCACCAACTTCAATCTATTTTATGTGATAAATAACTCTTGGAATGGAGAGGTAGATTTGAAGTTAACATAAGATTTTTCACTACTGACAGGAAACCAGCGTTAAAGATTTTCAATATGTCATCTCTCTTGTAATATAGCTAATAAAACAGTGCTTGACCTAATATATTTAATCTTAGTTTAGAGGCTGACAGTTTTGGATATCAACTATAGATTCTTATTTCTCAGGGTTACTCTCTCAATATTTCTTAATATTATCTTTCATTTTTTGAAAAGAACAATGAAAGATTAGGTCCTACAGCATAAGATTTGGATCAAGTGTCATTGTACATACTTCAATTTTACATACTCTTTAGTGAATACAGCATAATGTATAATAAAAAAATCATAGAGAAATTTCCTTTGCTGGTCTTCTTAAATGAATTATTTTCTTATATCCCTCCTTTAGTATTTTTTTAATATTTAAGTGATCTAGTCTTTCTGTGATTTTTGTATTTATATTTATTAGATAGATCTTATAGGATTTTTACTACTTAACTGGTCTTATCTTTCTTTGATTTTTATATTTATACTTATCATAGTGATTAAAATCAGAATAATGGTTATTTAGAAAACAGTAACCACGCTATTTTTTTCTTTCTGCTATTCATCTATACCTGACATTTTAATTAATGAAAACATTTATATTGACACAGTTTAAAAGTCTTATAGCTTGAATATTAATTAACCAATACAATTTTAAAATAAAATAACAAAATATACTGAGCAATCACTAAACATAGGACACAATATTAGGAAGGGGAAATGCTTAAAATTAAGATCTTATAGGACTTATAATCTATTTGTCAGATGAAAGTAGTACACTAGTAAATCAAACAAAAGAAAGCTGAATACCAAAGCAGTGCAAATACTAGCCTGATATAAAGGTAGAAAATTTATTCTGTTTAAGATAGATATTTAAAAAAAATAAATCACAGAAAGCAGTACTTGAAAGGATAGTGTCCACTTCATTTATTTGCTTATTTAAAATTCAGAAGCTGAAAATTTCACAAAGCCTATTTTATAGATTGCATTATGGCATATTCACTTTTATTTAATCCATGATGTATACTCACTTTTATTTAATCCATAATGCATAGTCACTTTTATTTAATCCATAAGCTATAGAATACTTGATATAAAGTCAAGAAGGTCATAAAATGTTTCGCTATATCATAGGATTGAAAGGTATCCACTGGAAATTAAGAGACCCTTTCTTTTTAGAGGAAAGAAAACATGCTACGTGTAAGGACATTATCAGTTCCCACTTCTCAGCATGTTCTTTTTCAGGTCTCACCTATTTCCTCAGAGTTCGATCCATGAATGGGATTTTATACTTTTGACTGCTCTGTCCAATTTTGGTTTCTCATCACATCCAAATTTCAAACTGATTCTTTCTCCTTTTGGTGTTATAAGCATTTTACTTCAATTGCACTCATTTAGCAATTAATAGATGATATATGATTAATTAAAAAATAAACCTGGCTTGAAAATTAAGTTATTTTAATGTTCTATGGAATTCAAATTTTACTCCGCTGTGTAACTACTCCTGGAGAATTCCTATTTAAATAGTTACATAAAAATAAAAGATTTTGTTTTCCTATTGTAGTCTTCATTTTTCAATTATGAACCCATTCATACTACACACACACACACACACACACACACACAGATTCTCATCAAAATTTTCAGTAATGGCAAGATTTATGTTGAAGCAACAACATCTCATGCTTTATATGAACAGAGTTATAAATTTGAGGGGCAGATGCTATGGTTAAGATGGCAATCCGTTTTAGGAATAAAACAAAATGAATGTTGAAGTGGTGGAAGGCATGTATATATTAATATCTCACCATAAAACACCAACACCATCATACAACAATATTTTTTCACACCCAAAGGTATTCTTCCAAAATATTAACTCACTTGATGAATTTTTTTATATAATGTCACATATAACCAAACTTACTGAATTATCAGATTCTGCAATGTGAACAAGAAATACAAACTTCCTGATGAATAAAGGGATAAAACAAGAGATTTCTTTGTTCCTACTGAAAGGAAATCTAGCCTGCCATTGTCTATGGTCATATTGAATATTAGAATGATGTTTTTGTCTGAAGTACAAAGAAAATAATAGGTAGAAGTTATTATAAATCTGTATTGATTTAGAATATGATTTGTAAATTCACTTAATGAATTTGAATATTCTGAATTTTAATGACAGATATTTGAATAATGACAGATATTTTATGGATAGAGACCTGTCCCTTAATTAGTCCCAACTTAATTGACTCATGAACCTTTTTTTAAAAAATTGTGCCATTTACATTTTAATACAAAAAGCTTGATTTATCAGCATTGTAAACAATGGAAGTGATAATTCACTAATGGTGTTTTGATCATCCAGTTTAAGCTAGAGTAATTGGTTTTAAAGATAATTAATTAAAATCAAATATTTATGTGCCCTTCAATATACTGAGCATCATTTGGGGTACTAGAAATACACGGAAATTTAATACTTTTTAAAAAATATTTTCCTACAATGTGAGACATTAAACAAGTACTTCCATGAAAAAAATACTTTTATGAGAATAAGAGCAATGTATTCATAAACTTAATCTGTAAATACCTATGATGTTCTGGGGGATAAAATAGGCTACAAGACAAACAAGTTTCCACTCTCAGGATGCTTACTAAATAATAGATGATAGAGAGATAAATGGACAGATGCATGATAAACAGAAATCCAGGCAGTGAAAATCGGAGTGCAGAAATTTGATTAAAACTAATATAAAATATCTGAAAGTGACTGGACTTTGGTGAGTCTCTGACTCTTACCAGACGAGCAACAAGAGAAAACAGCACCCAAGAGCAAACAAGCCTTTAGAAATTTTGGGAAACATTATTCTAAGAATAAGAAATTGCATATGGGGAAAAGGGAGTTGGGAATGAGTGGCAGTGTCATGGAAATAAAGAAAAGTAACACAGTTTAGTGGACTAGAGGCGCGCTGGTAGCGAAGGATGTCAGTCAGGTGTTATCAGTTGATTCGAGTTAATTACAGCATTATTTCTGCTTTAATATCAATATTAGTTAACACCACTGCGTCATTAATAAAATGATTGGCATGACCTTGTTTGTATTTTTAAGTCAACTTTTACTCAATTTCAAACAGATTATGCAGAGGAGAAGAGAAAACCAGTGCATCTAGGCCAGAGACATTAACAAGGTGATACTTGATAAAATCTGAGAGATTAATGTTGAATTATGTAATGTGGTAAAGAAAAGAAGTTAATTCCATATATTCTTGTAAATTGAATTAACAAAGTGTGCAGATAGATTGAATACTGGATAATATTAAATAACTTTGATCAGAGAGAAGTCAAATATTTTTTAAAGATTTATTTATTTATGCATACTAGCTGGGGTACAGGCCAGAGGCGTGGGTCAGTGAGAAGGTTCACCAGAGACAGAGTGGGGAGCAGAAAAACCATATCGACGGAAATACACTGTTGAGAGGAGCAGCGGGCAAGGCAGGAGAGGTGGGAATGCTGCTCCATGTGGGAATCTCCCTGGCAGCGCATTGAACTCTTGTCACTGCTGCCGACAGCTGCACAGTGCAGCATTTAACTGCTGCACTACCAGGGAGGTCCAAGTCACATATTTTTTATTAAGAGACTGGTTGGTGCCACTATATATTAACAATGGGGTGACCATAGGAAAGGTAGATTAGGGAATAATCAAGCTCATTTCTGGCCATGTTATTTTTAAATATCTGTTATATATCAAGTTAGAAATGACAAATGCACAGTTAGACAAATTGACCTGGAGTTCTTGATAAAGATGAGAGCAAAAGGCATATATTTTAAATAATCTCTTCTCGAACACTGGTATGAAATTCTCCATAGCGGCATTTGCTGTCCTGATTATATTCAAATGCTTCTAAAACATTAGACTAAATGTATTTTTGAAAGTTTTAGTTGGAAAAAGTTGTTTTTTTTTTTTATAAACTGCATTTTTTTTTCATTTTAATGACTTCCAGTGTTAAACAACTCAATATAATTTCCCACCCTCTCCTCACCCACTAAAATATACTGGTTACTGGTGTGGCAGACCTTTCCTGCCTCGCCCGCTGCTCCCCTCAGCAGTGTATTTCTGATCTGCCTGTTCTGCTCCCCGCTCTGTCTCTGGTGAACCCTCCCGCCGCCCCACACCTCTGGTCTGTACCCCAGCTTGTATGTATAAATAAATAAATCTTAAAAAAAATAAAATAAAATATACTGGTTACATATTAAAGTGGCTGTTTACTAAAACGGCTTTATACAGGGAAATTGGGTAGCAACAAAAGCCTATGGCTAAAATTGCAAGGTAAATCTTAATGTTTTCATACCAATTATATCCATAAGTAGTTTTAGTGCTTTCTTAAACTTTAATTCTATCTGAACTGATCGATTTCACTCTGAAAACTGCAAGGATTTTGTTACTGAAGGTATTATACACCAAGTAATAATTCTTGTTACAGAATATAGCCATATTCTGTTAAATAGTACTAGAAACCTAATGACTAAATTGTGTGAAGGTCTTTTACTGCTTCCAAATATTATAGCCCATTTCTTCTCTGACTTTTAAATGTTGCTTCCAAAGCATGATGAAATGTACACCATATGAAAATAATGTGAACATGATGATTGCCTTGCCTGCTGAATATGGTCCATTTATAGTCTGTCTTACAAGTTAATGCATTTCCCATGAAAAATACTGGGTTATAACTCAACATTAAGCTCTCAGATTTTTTCAAGTATCACCATAAAATCATCCACATGAAAATAATTTTTCATGGTCTATAATACTATTATTTTTTTGATAACAGGTTATGTATGAAAATATCAATATTCCTTTTCTAATCTCTGAAATACTCTAAGAGTAAAAAACAAAGAAGAAAATAATAGCCCAATCATTTAAAAATTGCTGAGTAGCTTAAATATTTGCTGTATTGTGTATACTTTATTCACTTATTTACTAATTTCATGTTTGTTTGTTTTTTTAAGATTTATTTATGCATATAAGCTGGGGTACAGACCAGAGGTGTGGGGTGGTGAGAGGGTTCACCAGAGACAGAGTGGGGAGCACAACAAGCAGATAGACGGAAATACACTGCTGAGGGGAGCAGCGGGCGAGGCAGGAGAGGTCTCCTGTGCCATGTGGGAATCTCCCCGGCTGGGCATCAAACTCACCTCGCCGCTGCCGACAGCTCCACAGCGCAGCGCCTAACCGCTGCGCCACCGGGGAGGCCCTAATTTCATGTTTTATTTATTTATTTACATTAATAGTTGAGGTTTTTCAAGGAAGCTAAATACATAGACTATCTGCCTGGATACATTTTTCAAAACTCATACTCCTTAAAAGGTTCCAAGGGAATTTTCATATTTGACAAAATCATTATAAAGTGGTCGTCAAGTAATTTAAGGTGGGAAAGAACTTACTGTCAGTGTCACCTTTATTGACAACGAATTAATTTTTTTGTAGTTCAATTAGTTTGATACATATCTTGACATTTACAGAACCTGAAGATACTAGACAACGACAGGCAAACAAGTCAATTAAGCAGTTTAAGTTAAGCATTTTTATTATAAACAGGAAAAACTGTTGCTGATACAAGACTAAGACTAGGGCAACCCAGGAGTATATACATTCTCGGTTAGAGGTTGTATTGGTGACACCATCCTTGATAGTTCACTACAGAACTGACACACCAAGGGGGGAGAGAGAGGGGCGGGGCGGGGAAGGACAGAGGCATAATGATCTGTGGTAGCAGAATATGAATTGATGGTTGGTACACTATGGTGGTAATACCTGATAGAGATACCCCAATGTTACCTCAGTTATAAGTGAATGAATGAATGAATAAAAATAGGTATTATCTACAGATAAGTTCACCTGAGCAGTCTGCCCTGTGAATCAAGATCACTAGCAAGCGCACACACTGTCAGTTACATGTCTTATAAAATCTCCTCCCATATTGTCTTTGACTTGTGTAGCAGTTTGGAATCCAACATAAATATTGCTTTTCATATATATTTCATTTGTTTCATATTGGTTTTCATTGGTGTGTTGTAGGGATCCATGGGAAAGCAGAGCTCAGGAATAAATGAAGAAAATAAATATAGAAAAACTTCTATAAAGGTGATGATTAAAGTAACCTACGAAGACTGACTTCATTCCAGCCCAGAGCTTCTATGGGGAATGTGACGTTTCCCTGAATTTATCATCCTCTTGACTGTGCTTGATAAGTACTGATCTACCAACTCTTTCTCCCTCTGGGTAAGGTTTTCCCCCGGGAGGCATTAACACATGCTTCCATACAGAACAAAAACACAGTGAAAGGTAAGTCACAATCTCTACAAAAGACTTAGAATTGGATGGTGAGTGAAATAGTCTGAGTACAGCTGATCTTAAGACTTTCTTTAATATTCACCACCTCTATCTTCCACCAATCATTCTAGATTTCCCTCACCTTCAGTCAGCACTTCAGCTGGTCAAAGGTCTTTGCCTATTAGGAGTGACAGAGAATTCATGCTTGGTAACAGTCCTTGTCAGGGCATTACTGCTGCAACTATCCACCAAGATACACCCAAATGAATTTCCCAAGTTAGAGACACACTTCTTTGTAGGATGTATAGGTAACCTTAGCATCTCACATAGTCAGGGTCAATTTTAATTAGTGATACCGTGACTATTTTCTTTGGCAGTTTTTCCTCTGGAATGCGGAAGCAAAGTGATAACACAGTTTCAAGTTCAATGGAAACTTTAAAGCTTCACCTCTACCAGTTGAGGATTGTCACTAGGGTCACTAACATCTTCACAATTCTTGTCTACACATGCAAATCTACGGAAAGGACTCCTGCATGTTTCTGAACAATATGAGAAACCTCAGCAGAAATGGTGAAGTGACTCATGGCAGGTACGAACAGTGAGACAAGATGCTTAAAACAATCCCTGCAACCAGAGCTAAAATTAGAGGTGAGTTCAAAATGGTGTGAGCAGAGGCTCGGAGCCATTCAATTAATTAGGAGTGGCCTTTAGTGGCCACATATATAATTTATGAAGTCATTCAGGTTAGTGCGGTTAATAAAAAAAATACAGTTCCTATTCATCATTGTTTTCCTTAGTGTCTTCCAGTTCTTGGGTCAGTTAGGAGTTCTTGAAATCTTAAAAAACAAACAAAAAAAAAAGTTCTTGAAAGCAGGCCTCCCTGGTGGCGCAACAGGTTAAGTCTCAGCACTATGAAGCTATCCACAGTCACTGTAACAAGAGTTCAATCCCTGGCCAGGGAACTTCCCACATGGCGCAGCAGACCTCTCCTGTTTAGCCTGCTGCTCCCCTCAGCAGTATACATCAGTAGATTCTCCTGTTCTGCTCCCCACTCTGTTGCTGGTGAATCCTCTCACCTCCCACACCTCTGGTGTACACCCCAGTTCTTATATGCATAAATAAACTAATCTTAAAAAAAGAGAGTCCTTGAAAGTATGCACAAATGAAGTAACTGATAACCCCCAGATACCCAAACCTTTCTTCTATCCCATCTTCTCTCTTTTATTCCTGGCTGTTTTACTTAGGAAATACCTGATCAGTCAATCTTCTTCCTTCTATCACCTTTCATACATTCCCTGCTGTGCTCTTTGGATTGACCCTCAAATCTAAATACCAGGTTTCAGAAAAGAAATAGAAAACATAGCCCTATTCACACAATTGGATCATGTCATCCCACAGTAAAATAGTCTGTACTCTCCTTACTATTTACAGTATGAAATGTCAACTACTGTGCATGATAAATGAAGTCATTCACAATCTGGGAATAACTATAACATCCCCTCAAATCATATTCCAACACCCTATCTTTCAACACCACAAAACTAGCAAATCCTTTTCAAAAGCACAATATATTTTCACACTTCTTTTCCTTGCTGTTCACAGCCTTGGATGTTTTCCTTTCCTTAGTGTGACAAACACCACTAAAGAATCTAGGTTAAAAGTTCTATCTTCATGAAGTGTTTCCTTATTTCTTCAGGAATAGTCATTCATGCCACTGGTGATTCTTACATAAGTCTCTTTTCTGCACTACTCATATACCATCTTTCTACAAGTCTGAGAGCTTTCTAGGACACATTTATCCTGCTATTTTTAATATTATGATAGTTTATAGCAAAGGCATTTCATGATGAAAAGAAAGGAGGTGCGAAGGTGTGAACCAGGGAGGCTTGAGGGAGGAGAGTGACAAAGAAAAAGGCAACAAGCTTCCTCACAAATGCACACTGGTCATAGCTGTCACCTAGATATCTGGCCACCTCATTCACACATGTTTAATCTTTTAGTCTCTTCACTCAAAAAGGTCATACATATTATTCTTCTGGCCTCCGAGGTAAAACTAACCCTGCGCACTTTCTAAATCCTGCACACAAAGGAAACACAGGCAGATGGCAAGCACAGGAAACTCTGCCTCTGTTCCACATCAGGATTAATGGACCAGCAGCCAGCTGGGAACTATGCGCACTGTGCACACAGAAGGGATGCGCTGGCCAGAGGTTTTCAATCTTCACAGCATTTGCCTGAGCATTTCACCACCGTGCACATCTGGTAAAAGAATGACACCTTTGTGACAAGAACAGACTTTTCTGTGCTCTCATCATCACACACGCACACACACACACACACACACACACACACACACACACACACACAGAGGCATGCATGCACCCTAAATCCTCCCTCCACATCAGCTTTACGTGTTCTCTCAAGAAAGGAAGGATGCTGACAGCGCTGAGTTCTGCCATGTGGTGCATGGCACCTGGACTGTGGCAACTCCTTCGAATTTCCTCTCTGTTCTGATCTCTAAATTATCCCTTATCCTAACTGAGAGTTGAAGGGCTTTTATCCTCCAGCAGGCGCTCGCTTCTATTCATCACATTCACAGCTCTGGAGCTAGGACAACTGATCTCAGACAGAAAACTGGAGACCGTGTATTTGTCTGGCCGGATTTCCTGGCTGTGTCCTATGCGTGACTTGGCTTGCCAACTCGGACCACACCAGTTCCTCTCCCCTGCAGTTCACATGTGCTGTCTGGTGCTGACTTCTGCCACTACTACTGTCCTAAACAGTCAGGCTCAAATTGAGGAAAATCTGGTTTTTCTCCCACAAAAGCTATATGCAGAGGATGACAGAGTTTTGTTAATTATATTTTTTGACTATTCAGTAACCTTGTGATTTACTGTAACTACTTTTATTAAAGAGCTTTTCAAAAAAAATGAACCTTACCTGGTGACTGGCACAGGGTAGGCAATCATTAACTATGTAAGAATTAATTAATAATTTGAAGGTTGAGTAATTTATCTTCCTGGCTCTGGTCTTAACTCCCTCAATGCATATACCACATTTTCACAGTGTCAGTTCTTATAGGAAAGGGGAAATAATAAATCGTCCCATATCCCATTTTCAATAAATGAAAATTCCAACCCCTTTCACAGCATACAGAGTTGCTTTTATCTGAGCACTATTTGCATTGCTTTAGTTTTTGAAATCCCTGTGTAGTTACAAGTGTTCTTTCTTTTTTTTTTTGTCTTTTTTGTGTTTAATTCTACAAGATTTGGTATTTCCTCACATGTAGCTTTTTATTTAAATATATCATTTTCATAGAAACATGATAGTACATTGTCCCTATCCCTCTCTCTCTCTGCTATACTTGATCTCACTGAGTGAGAATTCCCTGTTTTGTCTAGTAATTGGGACAGCACTGGTACATAACAAGAGCTTATGCTTTTAAAAATCAATTATAGTCATATTTTTTACCTTTTTGTTGGCTTCTCAGACAACCCTACCCTAACTTCACAAACAGGCAGTAATATCTACCATGTAGCCTTTTCAGGGACGCTCAGATCCAGGAATTTGGGGGTGGGGGTGGGATATAGCACACATTTTTTCCAGAAAGGGCCCTTTTCTCATGCCATCTTTTATTTTCTGCAATAATATGCAGGCATTACCTGTTCCTCTTAGTTTGACTGAATCCTTCCCCTAGCTTTGGCTGTTTGTAGCTTGGCAAGTCACACGGCAGGGTAGTAACAATCCAGCCTGCAAATGCTACAAGAGACGAGATTTCCCAAGCTGAATAAATTTTGTTCTTCATTACTACTGTTTAGTTTTGGGACACTGTCATCAGATTGGACATTGAGAGGGAAACTAATTTTCTTTCACAGAGTTTCAAAAGCATGATACTGAGTCGCCTTTCAGTGTAATACTGCATTGTAAGACTACTGCATAAAAAGTCAAGAGAAAAGAATGTGTCTCTAGTTATTTATTTACAATCAAGGCCATCCCAAGCTGCCTCCCTGGTGGCCTAGAGGTTAAATCTCAGCACTATCACACTATGTCCGCTGAGTCCTGAGCTTGATACCTAACAAGGGAGCTGACCCACATATGGCACAGCAGACCTCTCCTATCTCACCTTCTGCTCCCCTTAGCATTGTATTTCAGTGTATCTTTTCTGTTCCACACGCTGTCTCTGAATCCTCTCACCCCTTGCACCTCTGACCTACACCCCAATTCTATTCATAAATAAATAAATCTATTAAAAAAGACACCCCAATTCTATTCATAAATAAATAAATCTATTAAAAAAGACCATTCCAGGTTTAGAAATAGAACAAGACAGCGCTTAAAAATCGTTTTTAACTCCTTCTTAGAAATAATATAATCTTAGAAACAATATAATCCAGACCATAGAGAAAAGATATACTTTTTCAGGTAAGTAACACAGAATAAACCAGCCAGTAGCCTTTCACAGAAAACGATGATTCTAGAGGGAAAGAAAAACATAGTTCTTAGGGAACCTGCAACTTGCGCCAGATGCAACACAGACCTGATCAGTCAATTAAGGGGAAGAGACATTTGTCAAGTTACCTCATAGGAATGAACTCTAGTTTTAGATGCAGGAGGAAGAAAAGAGCAAATAAATGAGACCCACACCAGCTTTCAGGGAGAACACAGTCTTCACAATACTCCTTTGAGACAATAATATTTTATCCTCGCGGAAAATAAATGACTTCCTTGAGGCCACATTTAATAAATGGAAAGGCCCTGATGGGAACCCAGGTCTGTCTGTGTCAACAAACCTGTGTTTTGCAACTCATTTTCCTGCACCCTAGAGACACATGTAAGCAGACAGATCTGCTGTGGTAAATCCAATAGAATTATTCTGAGAGATAGGAAGACATGTTCTAACTTATCACAGAGGTACAAGGAAGTAATGGAATTTTACATGCATTTTGTGTGGGATTTTGAAAAACAGCTAATAGATTAATAGTAATAAAACCGCTGAAGAATATAAGTGATTCTTGACTTGAAGGCACAGCCCTTTTCTTTGTTTTTTTGGAAGTGATGTTGAAGATGGTCAGTTTTATCATGAAAGAAGGAAATCACCAGGCATGCAAAGGTGAATTTTTATAGTGCTTTGGAGACAAAAAGAAAAATGAGGGTAAGAGATGGTTTCCTCTAGGGAGGTTGGTAAAGGAGATACAGGCATTTGATCTTTCTGCGTTTCACAAAATGAAGGACTTCTACAGGAAAACTGAAAAGCTCACCCTCATGGGACTCAAAATAGGAAGCCTTTTCAGGAACATTAATGATTCAAAAGTTGAGGGGGAAAATGCAGTATAAATTTTGCTTTAAAGGGCCTTTTTCTCACACCATCTTTTAACTCTCTCCAATCATATGCAGGCATTTCCCGTTCCTCATAGTTTCTCTGGGTCTCTCCTCCTCAGTGATTTCAGAGAGACCCTTCTCCCTAGGAGTCTGAACAATATCTTTGAACTACTTCCCTTTCATATTTACCCTACATAATTCATTTAGACTTGTCTTGCTAAATCTTTTCACAGACATCAAATGATGCTCCTGGCTCTATTTCTACTTCAACTAGTCATTTTTATTTGCTAGATATAGACACAGCACTGCATTCAAACCAAATGCTGTGCTTATGGTTATAAATTTACAAACATGTGGAGTGGTAAAAAAGGGGGATAGCAGAATTTTCTTTGCTGTTATTAAACAATAGCTGAAGAAAACAAAGACAGCTATCATTTAAAGGATGCACATACATGTTCTAGTTTTATCTATTTTCCAGAGAACTTGTCCAATCAATTAATCAGATCCCTATTCTTAGTATTTTTAATGCCACTTTTTTTAATTCTGTCTACAAACATGCTCAGATAATCAAATCCTAAAAAAAAATCTCACATAACAATTTGTAAACATTTCTCAAGCAATTTCTGATCATTTGCTGTTAAACTTTTCAGATTGCTAGCTTTCAATTACGCCTATAAGGACTTTATTTCTAAATTTACTTTTCATTTTCATTGCCATACACCATTCAAAGAATCAAATAATTCTACACATCCTAAAGAAAAATTACACTGGTCAACAGTGAGATCATTACTGGCTTAAAAAGGCCCTAATGCCTACTATCTTGGTGTGCTGAACATGAATATAACCCTGAAAAATTTTTATTAGCTCTCGTTTTGAAGATATTTCATAGAATTCATTTTATATGTTTCACTGTGTAAATTTATCCAGTAGGACTGCAAAAACATCCTAAATCAGCCTAGAATGATGTAATACTGCATCATATTGCATAATACCATCATGCACACATCTTCCAGAGTTGATTTCATCATTTTCTGATGCAATGCAATAGTATTGCCAGGCAGCTGCTGAAGTAAGCTGACGTCAGCAGTGCACTATAGAAAGCCCTGTCGGAAAGGTTGAGCATTGAAAATATTTCAGACTTTGTGGGAGACAGGTTAAGTATTGTTCCATAGAACTGTTATTCTTTAATCCATCTAGGCACAATACAGAACAGTCATGCCTCGAAAGTGCGTTAATAGCATGGACAATTTCTATTCTATTTGTGGGGAAGTGACATTTGCCAACTGGAAGAAAAGTATCACTTCTCAAGTGAAGAAGACTTATCATCTTGACTTCGGATGCAAGGTTGGTGACCAAGACAAGCCTTGGGCCCCACATATATACTGTGCTACATGTACAACACAGCTTTCACAGTGGTTAAATGGCAAAAGACCATCAATACCGTTTGCAGTCCCCATGGTGTGGAGAGAGCCAAGCAACCACATAAAAGACTGTTACTTCTGCTTGGTTCCTCCTCTTTCTGGCGAAATAATGAAGCAAAAGAAGTTGAGAAGAGTCTACCCAAACATTCTGTCTGCATTGAGAGCAGTTCCACATGGTGAGGGACTTCCTATTCCAGAACCTCCAGCACAATATTCTCTTGATTCATCTGATGAGGACAAGAGTGAGCCGACCTGTTCTTCTCCTGTTCCATCAGCATGCAGTGATCCAGATTTTCCCTGTGGTGCATCATCAACCCCACACAGACTAACACAGGAAGTGGAATCTTCTAGAAGAAGATGTTACAATTACTTTATATCGAAAGTGCCACCAGCAGTTGGAGCCTTTCTTAGGAAGGGAAAGTACTCTGGTATTCTGTTCCAATATTGAGGGCCTCATGAATGCTTTAGAAATCACTGATGACACACAAGAATGGAGACTATTTCTAGACTCTTCGAAACTGAGTCTTAAGGCTGTGCTTTCGCACAATGGGAACCATCTTCCATCTATTCTATTTCTGAGCAGCTGTACAAGAGACAAGCGAAGAAATCAAAGAAGTAGTCTATGACTTGATTTTTACAGGTATTAACCACAGGCCTATTACTCTTGGCATGCATTTTGTGATGCAAACATCCATTTATTGCAGATCACAAAAAAACTAGAGCCAAAATTAAAATTTGACTGTCATATTCATGTTGACCACATACAAATTGATAGGAAATGACTAACTTTATTTCAGTAACATGACTTTGTAAAATTTGCTGACCAGTGTTCTTAGTGCCTTAACCTACTCTTCAACCTGCAGTTCCCCATCCATAGTCAATCACTTTGAGTTCTGTTTCTCCTGTTACTCACTTTTTAATATTAAATAATAAATACTACCAAGTTTTCTAAATTTTGAAAGTACCTAAAATCTTACAAATACAAAAGAAATGTATAAACTAAAAGTTTATATAACTAAAATTTACAAATTAAGTCTATAGGTTGAAAATCATTTCCCCTTAGCATGTTGATAGAATTCCTTTCTTTTCTTCTATATTCTGATATTTCTAGTGAGGAACTTAACACCATTCTGATTCCCTGTCACAAGTTTTATGAACCAGAATTATCAAAACCATCTTTGGCCTTTTTCTCCTTCATTTGGAATTCTTCAGTCAGTGATTTTACTAAAGTACAAATTTTATGATGTGACATCATCATTTTTCCTTTCACTAGCCCCATCTCCTCCTACTCTAATATTACATTTTATGTGCTGAAATAATAAGTACCCTTATTTCAAATAAATGAATATATTCAATATATGTCCTCATTCACATTTTGATTTTTGTACATAAAACCCCTCATCCTGGTATACTCTTTGCCCTACTCTTATGTTGAATTTCTTTTTTTTTCCCCACCACCATCTCTCTTGTCCTCTCAAGCCTGTCTCTCCTTCCTCCCTCTGAACTTGAGTCCTCAGTATGTTAAGTGATGTCCAATAGTTTTTGGAAGTGTTTCACATTTCCTGATATGCTAATGTCCAATATTTCTTTTTATCATTCTCACTTTGCTGTAAGTAATTCTCTCCAATTCTCTCCATCTCAAAGGATGCATTTCATCCTTTCTTATGACATTATAATATTCATGGTGCATGATGGTTTCATATTCTGTAGATATATGCCTGAGTGGGATTACTGAGTTGTACAGTATTGCTGTTTTTAAATTTTGGAGGTAAATTCATATTGCTTTCTATAATGGCTCTACCAGTTTACACTCTCACCTAAAGTGTAATAGATTCCTTTTTCTCTGTATGCTTTTGAGCTCTTGTTGTTGAAGATCTTTATAATATTTGCCACTCTCACAGGTGTGAGGTGCTATTTCATTGCAGTTTTAATCTGTATTTCTGTTAAGAAGTGACAACAGGGGTCTCCATGGTGGTACAAGGGTTTAAATCTCAGCACTATGGAGCTATCACAGCCACTGCAGCACCAGTTCAGTCCTTGGCCAGGAAGCTTCCCACATGGCACATCAGATGTCTCCTGACTCAACCACTGCTCCCCTCAGCAGTGTATTTCAGTCAGTCCACCTGTTCTGCTCCCCACTCTGTCTCTGGTGAATCCTCTCACCCCACCCCACCTCTGGCCTACACCCTAGCTTTTATATGCATAAATAAGTAAAATAAATCTTTATATTAAAAAAGAGGTGACAATGAACATTTTTTAATGTCTTTTGGTCTTCTAGATATCCCCTTAGAAGAACTGTCTGTTCAAATCTGTTGTCCATGTGTTAATTAGGTATTTGTTTTTTTATTGTTGAATGGCATGAGTTTTTCATGTATCTTTGACATTAATGCCTATCAGTTAAAATTTTCTCCCATTCATTGTCTATTTAATTGTCTTATATTTTCTTTCACTGTACAGAAGCTTTTTAACTTGAGATAATCCCAATTGTTTATTTTTATTTTTAATTCCCTCACCACAGGTGTTAAGTCACCAAAAATACCTTCATTGTAGAAACATGGAACATATTGCTAATGTTTTCTTCTATGCATTTTACTGTTGCAGGTCAGTCTTATATCTAAATCTTCAATTCACTTAGAATTTATTTTTCTGTATTATGTTAGTGAATAATCCAATTTCTTTCTTTTTTCTGTGGCTTTTCAATTTTTTTCAGTATCATTTGTTAAAGATACTATCTTTCCCCCATTTTATTTACCTTTAACTTCTATTCATCTTATAGGTTCTAACTGACATTTGGTGACAGTGTTATAATAGCTCAAGACATACATCTTTAAACCAAAATCTAACTCATTGTGTTATATTTTCCTGTTTATGTCTGCTTCTTCTAGTATGTTGATGATATCTTTAGATATAGACAGTGACTCATTCAGCATTTTCCCCACATTCTCAAGAAATGCCTGAGTGTGGTAAATATTTTCTTTTAATTAAATGAATTGGTACAAATGATCTTTTTTGCAAGCCCCATTTTCATGCTATCATTTCCTTGAACTGTGATCTTTACTATTCTCCTTTTAAATTCTCACAACACTTTAAACTTCATGTACCTATATCACATTTTGTTTTGTACTAAGCTTACATTCGAATGCGAAAGTGGAATGGAAAAATGGGGAAGGGAACATAATTTTCTTTGCTGTTATTAAATAATAGTTGAAAGGATAGAGAAATGTGATTTTAAGGATGCATACATATATATTCTAGTCCTATATATTTTCCAGGGAATTGTTTGGGGGTTTTGTTTATTTTATAATTAAATTTTGTACCTAATATTCACCCAACAAAGTGATCTTGAAGTAACAGGAGAGAGTAAATAAAACACTTCCTTTGTTTTGGCCACTAAGTTTCACCATCAATTCAGGCAAATGGTGGGGAACAAAGTGAAAAATTTCAGACTAGCACGGCAATGTACAGTTGCCTGCACATATTTAGGCCATTAATGCCAGGAGAGCGTAACTCACAGTGTAACTTTGAGTGTAACTCAAAGAAGGCCTGTATTAGTATATCTGTCATTATACGTCATTTAAAATTTTTTCCATGAAAACAATTTCTACTCAAACTAAGGAAAAAAGTTCCATAAAAACCAAAGATGGGAAATGGAGTATTTTTGCTAAAAAGACATCTAGCAAATAACACTCCATCTGTGATCTAACTATCAGGAGATTATGAGATGTAAGACCTCTTAGAACATTTTGGCAATGTATGTCTTAATCACTAATGACAAGGAAAAAAAGAAATTATGATTCTCCCAGTTTTGAAACACTCTAGTTATTTTTTAACTGTTAATTAAGAATGAAAAACAGATTATATGAAACTTGATTCATATCTTATGTGTTAAGACTAAAATTCTCAAGTCGAAAAATGTTAGAACTTTCCCTGGAGTCTGACAATATTTTCTTAAAAATTATTTTTTGCAACATGCATATCTTGTATCTCTATGACGTCTCTAAGGTATGCCACCCCTAAAACAATCAGCGGAAACTTACAAAGCTTTGATATAAGTCCATTATCCTTTAAAGCAGACTAGAAGATGAGTTGAAAATAATATTCCTTGGAAAAATATATTTGCTTTCACTGATAAAGGTTAGAAATGTGGGAAGGTCCTTAAGAAACTCCATCTCATACTGTATCAACAATGCACTGTACAAGTTACTGCTGAGTTCCCATGGAGTGGGACCTTGTGCCAGATTTACCGGTGAAGCAACCTTCATCACACTCTCCATGGCTTGGAGGGTAAGGATGTAACAGCACCTACTTCACAGACCTTTGAGCAGGGTTAGATATGCAGTAAGCACAATTGTCCACATGCAGCAATGTACCTTTCAGTACAGGCAAACACCTATGGGTGAGGCCATCTGGTGGGCTGTGGGCTCAAAAGGATGGCACAGTCCCCATGTTTAGGCTGTTTACCCAACATAGGTAACAAGTCAGAGGGGATCCCAATCAAGATGTATCCTATTATTTCCTTACGTATACTCTTTGTCTTAAAAAACATAACAAACTTTTAATACCAACTATGTAGACATCTCTGAGAAATGCATAATAAACTTCTAAATGTACCTTTCAGGTTAAGAACTACTGGAACAAAGAAGTCTTTCCTCACTTCAGAATCAACAGAAAAGACATCTGCATTTTTTTAACACAGGTGAGTCTGTATGGGATAAATGCCTCTTGCACGCTCCATAGAAAGATAAAAAATAAAAAAATGATACTTTCTCCTTAAAAAAATTATAGGTTCCCAAGTGAATCTATATAAATATGCGTAACCTATAAAAAAATGAAATATCACTAATCAGTAATAGTATCATTTAGCTCTACTCTGATAACTTATTTTTCAAGTAACTTATATTTTATATGCAATATGAACTGACCAGTAAACCATATTTAATATGTAATGTGAAAGTGTATGCAAAAATTCTGATAAAATAAAAAATTATTACTCCCATTTAAAAGACAAAATTAATATGCTATAATTTCATTTTATTTCCTTATTTATATTTTTCTCATATAAGCAACTGTAAGAGGCATATAAAGGGACATAAAATATAGCAAATGGGGCCTCCCCGGTGGCGCAGCGGTTAAGCGCTGCGCTGTGGAGCTGTCGGCAGCGGCAACGCGAGTTCTATGGCCGGCCAGGGAGAATCCCACATGGTGCGGCAGACCTCTCCTGCCTCGCCCACTGCTCTCCTCAGCAGTGTATTTCTGATCCGCCTGTTCTGCTCCCCTCTCTGTCTCTGGTGAACCCTCTCGCCGCCCCACGCCTCTGGCCTGTACCCCTATGTATAAAAACAAAAAAAATATATATAGCAAATGATGCTAATTACAAGATAAAATTTTTAACTTAAAACATTCTTTAACTTTGTGCTATTTTTCCCTATCCTGATATACTCAGCCTTAATTTGACCTTCAATTTCTATTCACCATTCAGGTTTTAGTAGAGATTTTTGGTACTTTGCTTTTAGTAGTCCCTGGTGTCTAGAGTCCTCTGTTTTTTGGTCATGCTCTTGAATGCTTCTTACATAATACTCCCTGAAATTTTTCTTGAAAATTTTAGACTTCTGTCTTTGTTATAGCAGAATCAGAGTAAATTTAATTTTTTAAGCCTTCAGTGAAATTGATATTTAATTGCTCTAGGGATACAATCTCACTTGCAAAAGTTGGCTTTTTCTCAGACAAAAATATTTTTGCTTCTGATCATACCTAGATCAGTGGATCTAAATGAGAGGTCATTTTTCTCCCAGAATAACATTTGACAAAATTAGAAGATAGTTTTGGTTATCACAGTTGGGGTGAGAAGGTTACACTGCTGCCACATTGTGGGTGCAGGACAGAGTTGTTGTTAAACATTTGTCATGTGATGTGAAGGACAGCCTTCCCCACAAAGAATCATCCTGTCCAAAATGTCAGTTGTGCCACGGTTGAGGAATCATTACCCAGATACTGACAATGGTCACATAATTATTGCTAATTTAGAAAGAATAAATAGAGGCTCTGAGAAGTTAATTTATGATCTAGAGTTACAACATCCACTAAATAGACTTGTTCTTTTCACATGTAGATAAATTCTAAGCCTTTTATTAAGTAAGTTGCTGAGAGAAAACTTTGGAAATACCAGACTTCACTGTAAAGAGCACAGGATATGAGACAATATTTGAAAACTGCATGTATTCTCACCCACAAACAATGAGTATTCTCATGCTTTTCTTGCCAATGATACAGATTAATTTTCCCTTTAAAATTATCCAGTATTCACTGTACAGCAAAAGAGACATTAACCAAAACTAACAGACACCCTACCAACTGGGAAAAGATCTTTGCACACAATACATCTGATAAAGGACTGATAACAAAAATTTACAAGGAACTCACACAACTCAACAACAAAAAAAAAAGCCAATAACCCAATCAAAAAATGGGCAGAAGAGCTCAAAAGGCACTTCTCCAAAGAAGA
>PVIJ01014598.1:0-39946 GCA_004024925.1 Scalopus aquaticus
GGGGAGGAAGGGGGGAGGGGGAGGGGAGAGGGAGGAGAGAGTGAGTATTCACCAACGGGAGCAGCTGGCAAGGCTGAGAGGCCTGCTGCCACATGTGGGAAGTCTCCCTGGCCTGGGATCGAACTAGCGCTGCAGTGGCTCTGGAGAGCTTCATAGTGCTGTGCTTAACCCGTTGTGCCAACCAGGGAGGCCCGCACACAGACAGAGTTTTCTGCCTCTTGCCTTTATTTCTATCTCCTGGGTCCAAAGCATGCTGCTGGAAAGTGGTTTGGTAACTACTGGGTTGTGTGTGGGGAGTCTCCTTTACAAAAGTTGCTGGGAAATAGGGTCCTTTTATAGAGGCAGCCCAGGAAGTGGGCATTTTCAGACTGGGCCCACGGTGCACCATGCATTTAAGGGGCGATCACACATTAGCTAGGTCCCTGGGAGGCAGCTGCAACGACTGTCTGCAAGCATACACCCCCTTTACTAGTGGCTGAAGCCCTTGGGGGCTACAAGGGGCAGAGCAGAGGGCCCAGGCGGCAGACCACGCATTAGTAGAGGGCTCAAGGGCAACGAGCGGGGACTTCCTGGGGCCCTGGCCCCATCTGAGGCGTGACTCTGCCTTGTAGCTGTACAACCACCTTCCATTTGGGGGGCTTCTCTCTGGCCCCGCCTCATGGACCTGCTGTGACCCCGGACCGTGCTTACGACACCAGCAGTGTGCAGGAGCCTGCAGCCAGGTCCCGGCCCTGCTGTCCATGCAGCCTCTGCCCCCGGGACAGGGAGGGCGCTGCTTGGGGGCCTGTCTTGGGTGACAGCAGTCACTTGAGCTGTTTGGTGGCTCTGGCTTGGGTGCAGGAGAACGTACAGGCATGAAGGCCTGCTGGGTGCTGCCTGGGTGCGGGGGGAGGGGCAGGGGGCCCACCCCCGTCTGTCCTGTGGTGTGCATGCCGCTCCATCTGTACACCGGCACCCCCACTAGCATCTTGAATTTAGCATGGCCCCAGGGGCCCACACCACCAACCCTCTCCCAACCTACTCAGGACCTGGCATCTTCCTCTGTCTGGGTTCAGATGCCTAAGAACTCAGATTCCGCCCGGTCCTGTTCCACCCGGCTGCTCTTGAAGCCTGTCAGCTTCCCCGTGGGGTGACTCCCTCTAGCCACGCTGCTCTTTCCCAAGCCTTCCCACAAACAAAAGCAGTGGGGGTCTCCCTCCAGCTGACCATTTCTAAGGTGGCGGTCCTGCCCACCACCAGGACCAGCTGTTGCTGTCCAGTGTGGCACCGCACTGCCCCTCCCCCAGATGCCCTTCCTCATTCTCTGCAGGGGGCTCATCCCTTAGGCTCCAAGCCCTGCTGAACCTAAAGCCACCACTCCGGGCTTTCCTCTCCAGGCCCCACGCACCGTCTGTGTTACACCCTGCCCCACCCCCCACGGCTGAGTTAGGTGCCCAAGTACCTGGCAGCTGCTCAGCGCCCCCCCCATGAGAACAACATTAATAAAGTCAAGCCCACACCATGCACGTGTCTTTGTGACACGTGCAAACTGACTAAAAAAAGAACTGGAACTTAGAGATCAGTGTGGGAAGTAGTCCCCACCCACAGGGAAACAGACAAGGGTGTTTAAAGCAGCTCTGCAGATGAAATGGCCGGAGGAAGGGGCGCAAAGCGGACCTGGGCCTCAGGATGTTGCTTCTTCATCTGACAGGCGCTGCTACAGGTCAAATCACAGGGGCTGAAACAACAAATCACAAAGAGGCGCTGGGGTCATGCCACCTCTGCCAGGGAGGCCTCCATCCAGGACCCCCTATCCCCACAGAGTTCCAGGTCTTCCACCCAGAGTTCCCAGGGTTTCCGGAGTCCTCTGGAGGTCAGGCTTTGCTGGACAGGGCTTGGTCCCCCCTCCATGCATGGTGTTGTCTCACAGGGAACCTTGGGATCTGAGAGGACCAGCCATAGGAAGTGGCAGACATCCCCTCTGGCCCTGGCATAGGGGGGAGGAAACTGGGAACCAGAGGCCAAGCAGGTTCCACTGTAGAGTGAGTGAGTGTGAGAGAGAGAGAGAGTGTTTTGTTAGGAGAAGCAGCAACAGGGCCACAGGTCCTGGGTCCAGGGCACTATTTTTGCAACAATTGTTGTCAAGGGCCCTGAGATTCCCATCCACTTAGAAGTCACCCCCCCTCCACTTCCTCTAGTCTGGGCCAATCAAACTATAGAGGAGGGACCCACCCCGTCTCCAGGATACCCAGGTGTGCTGAGGTTTCCAGCCAACCTGGTTGTTAAGGTGACAGGGGCTAAAAATACCCTTCAAAGAGCCTCCCTCTGGAGGCACCTGCAGACTTGTTATGCCAACAGGCCAAGGGCTCCCTACCAGCGGCTCCTGCCAGCAGCATTCTGTGGAGGGGGTGGGGCATAGCAGTTGGCCTCAGCCCTGCAGGTGGCATGTCAGCTTCTCCCCTCAGACTCCCCTCCAAGTCTGGCCTCAGCCTCCCTCCGTGCCCAAAAATCCCTCAGAACTAGCCCCCCAAACCACCTAAGTACTTATTTTGCCCTTTTGCAAAGATGTAAAAGATTCAGAGAAGAAGAAATGTAAACTCTCAACCCTCAGGCTCTGAGATACCAGCTCTCGGTTTGTGTAGGTACCTGGGTAGGGGTGTGTGTGTGGGTTTTGGTGTAAAATGTCTAATAATTGCTAATATTGAATTGTAACTGCACAGCAGACCCTGTGCTAAGCCATTGAGACATCATTCTATTTAATGCTCACCACAACCCATGAGGGTTCTGTTCTGATTGTTTTCTCTATCGTTTGTGGAGGAACCTGAGGCTCAGAGAGGCAACATCACTCGCCCAAAGTCACACAGCCATTAAGTACCGTGGCTGGGGATCGATCGCAGGCAGTCTGAACCCCAAGCTGGTGGTCACCCTAAGGAAACCAATTTCCTTCCTTCTAAGGAATGGTGTTATTAGGGGCATTCGAAGAGGTAACAAAGCTGAGACAGCGGACCCTCTTCCGCTGTGACTGCTGTCTGCGTAGAGACGAGGACACCAGGACACGCAGAGGGAGATTACGTGAGGACACGGGCTGCAGAGCAGGGCTGTCCTGTGCCGGAGCAAGCTCTGATGTAGGACGCAACCGCTGGCCTCACAGCCCCTGGTTCAGGGCTGCAGGGAGGAGCATGGGGCCCACTGGGCCAGCTCCAGTGTGGTGGCTCCCTCGGTCAGCAGTGGAGGCCCGTGGAGTCCTGAACCAACATGGAGGGCCCCCAGTGGAGCCCACCCTGGAGTGCTGCTGCAGCCCCCCCCACATTACACTGCCTCCTGGCCCCACTGAAGGGCTACCAGGCACAGAGAACCTCTGGCCCCACTCAGGCTGGCTCTGGCTGGTTCCTTGGAGCCCATGAGCCTGCTCTGAGGTCAGGTCTGTGCAGGTATCAAATTTTCCTTTTTGTATTTGGGACCTGGGACACAGCACGGACCAATCAGGTCTGAGCTAAATGAACCAACCATGTTCAAGCAGCTCATTAATTAATTATCCAAAATCATGAATGGGCTGATTGGACCACTTTCAATTTTAAGTGACCATTTTAAGACCAATCAGGCAGTTAGGATGGGGGACCCTGAAAAAAGATGTAAGACAGGGCAGTGGCCAGCTTAAACATTATTTCTGGCCTCCAAAGAAAAGAAAGGAGGAGGATTAGCAGTCGACCTCCAAAGAAAGAAGCCAAAGAGCTTTGCAGCGACCAGGCCACTGCACCTGCCTCTGGCCTGGCCTCTGAAATCCCCAAAAAGGAGCACCAAAGCCCCAGACCTGGTGTCTCAAAGAGCTGTTGCTTGTCGGTGTGGGCTAACATCTCACACAGAGCGGCTCACGCTGGTGTGCCTGTCTGACACTGCCCCCTGGTGACTGGTGGTGACCGACGGACCGACAGGGACTTAGCAGGGACCGACACTCTGTGTCCAGGTCACTTTGAGAGCTGTGGTCACGGCGTATCTGGCTGCCCAGCACCGCCTTTCGGTGCTGCTGCCTCCATTGCCATCTGGCCCAGCGCCTGCACTCTCCAGCCCGACCTTCAGCCTGTGGCTGTGGCTGCTGCGGTGTCAGCTCAGCGCCCGCCTGTGAGCACACGTAGCTGCCACTGTGAGCTGGATCCCGGCACACTGCTTGCTGGTGTACCCCGGGCTCCAGGCCCTCATTAATGGGACAACGCCATCTTGAACAAGCGGCCTTTTGTTTGGGACTTCTGGACCTTGTGGGCACTATCTGGGGTGAGACAGGCCACTTGTGGTCTTAAAAACAGTTGCTCTTGTTAACAAACCCCACAGCTGGTCACTGAGCCTGAGCAGTCTTGCAAGTGTGCGTGCGGGTGAGAACCCACACACAGTGACCTGTCCTCTTTGGCCTGCTGTAGCACCCCGATAGCATCGTTTCATAACCACTGACAGGAGAGGGACCCGGCAGAGGGCAGGAAATCCGCTCCGCTCGTCATGCCTGGGGCCCGTCTGTCCTACTGGAAGACTGACAAAAGCAAGTCTGAATCAAGAGAGTGACGAAAGATGAAGGGAGCAGAAGTGTCAGTTCCAGGCATGTGGCTGCTAACTGAGCACCCCCGGAGGCAGAAGACTGGCTGCGGATGCAGGCTTCTGGGTTCAGTCCCAGGAACCCTGAGTGGCAGGGACTAGGGGCCCGGGAATCTGCATTCCTGTTTCCCAGGTGATTTGCTGCAGGTTCTCAGTGCGAGCACGGTTGGGGGAACAGTGTCGTCGCGCAGCCTTTGTACCTATCAGAGGCACAAGCCCCTCCCCAAGCAGACACACGGGGCCACGCCCCACAGCAGCCAGCGTTCAGCACCGCAGGGCCCTCTGC
Organism: Scalopus aquaticus; assembly: GCA_004024925.1. Taxonomy (NCBI): domain Eukaryota; kingdom Metazoa; phylum Chordata; class Mammalia; order Eulipotyphla; family Talpidae; genus Scalopus; species Scalopus aquaticus. Next base: position 4,847 of record PVIJ01014598.1, read on the forward strand.
ACGGGACACCCATGCTGCGCTCAGAAATTCGGAGCTAAGTGAGGCCTGGGCGCCGACCCCCAGCGTTGCCCCTTCTGAATTTTGTTTGCCCTTTTCACTGACTTGTCAGCTGTTCCGGGAAGAATGGACACAGAGTTTGTCTCAACTTGGGCCTGCGAGCCCAGGGGAAAAGGGCCTGGGCAGGGGTGTTGCTGCCCCACGCCTCAATACACCAACAAATGGGGGGCCCCAATGGCTTTTCTGTGCCTCAAAGACACATAAAGCCTGAAATGACAGTATGTGTACGCCCATCGCTTCGGCGCACTGCTTCCAAGCCTCCTGAGAAGGTCAGGGCTTGGCGCCGCTCTGCCTTCCTCGCCTCTCTCCACCCTGGTCTCTTAAACTAACAGGGGAGTGGCGCGGGAGCACCCCGACTGCTGGCGGCAGACTCTCCCTTTACTGTTATCGATCGCAGCTCAGGATGCTTGTTGCCCAGTGACGGTAACCACAGTTCCCTAACTCCAGCTCCAGTTTTCAGAAAGGAGTCAAATAATCATTGTTGTAGGTGACCATACGGTCCGTGGCACACAGATGTGGCCAAAGCAGCCTAGGAGACGCCCTGGGCCGTCTGCGTGTGCACGCTGCAAGCTCATGCCGGCCTCTCTCTCAGACAGGTCTGTGGCCTGTCAGTCCTCACAAGGACTGAGGAGGGGGCACCCATTTTACAGGTGGGGAGACGGAGGCACAGAGAAGTGCAGCAGCTTGCCCAGGGCCACCCAGCTCCCAAGTACACAAGATCCCCAGCGTGAAGCCGGTCGGTGCGCATGGCACGGGCCCTCCCACGTGACCCCTGGGGTCCCAGACACGCCCCGGTTCTGGCTGCTCTGCTCTCTGATGGCCTCCACTCTGCTTTTCATGGACACGGCAGCCGCAGGGCCTGGGGGCTGTCTCCTTCAGGGGACGCCGTCCCAGGGGCTCCACATCGGTCTCATCTTTGGGCACCTGAGGGGAGCGGGGGTGCAGGGAAGAGGTTGATGTGGGGGAACTTGGGGGTGGGATCTGGCACCAAGTTGGAGAGAGACAGCCCAGGGCCTCGCAGTGGGAAAGGGGGACGCTAGTGCTTCCTGCATTTTGGAGGCACCAGAAATCCTCCATCACAGTGAGCTATGGGCTTAGACCAGGACCTGAACCCTGGCTCCCTGCTCACTAGCTCTGTCACCTCTCTGACCACCACAGGACGCCTACAGACTGTCCGCCAGGGCTGTAGTGAGGACTGAATGCTAAAACGTATATAAAACGCTCAGCACAATGCCTGTCACAGGGTAAATAGTGACCAGAGCTGCTATGATAAAGAAGGTGGTAAAGACGGTAGAGATGGTGACTGGAGGTGATAATGTACCAGGGAAGAGTTAACACACAGAAAAGCCTTGGCTACAAGAGTGATAACACCCCCTCCCAGCTTGCAACTTGGCCTGCACACCAAAGACAGGAAGATCCCAGACTGATAAGACACCTGCTTGTGGGCAAAACCCCTCCCCTTCAAGTTACTCTACTCCTTTTCTGAGCAGTTTTGTATAAAAGCTCCATTTTCTTTGCTCGGGGCTCAGGTCCAAGGAAGTGAACTTCACCTGGGTCCCCTAGCATAATAAACCTGTGACTACTGTATTCCTGAGTGCCGCTTGGTCTTTCTTCTGTGTCAGTTTCTGCAACATTTGGTTCCCTAACTGGGAAGGCCCAAGCGCGCAGGCCTTTTAGGCTGTCAGTTAGGTCGGAGTGACATGGTGGTCTCGGGGGAGTTTGGCAGGGAAGGTGCGCCCTGCCACTTTCTGGCAGCCTCCAAGGCAACTGCCCTAGCCGACGCCGTCCGTCACCTCCCCTGCAGGACTCGGAGGAAGCAGTAGAGCCAAGACCTGGCCACCCCTTTGGATAAGGTAAGGTCCTGGGACCCCTGTCAGGCCTGTTTCCATAGAAACAGAAGGAGAGACCGATCACCTCTCAGGACTTGTGTAAGTCCACAGGGTAAGGTACTCCCATGGGGTAAGAAATACGATAACCTCTGTATAACTGTGTGTGTGTGTGTGTGTGTGTGTGTGTGTGAGTGAGAGAGAGAGAGAGAGAGAGAGAGAGAGAGAGAGAGAGAGAGAGAGAGAGAGAGAGAGTTCTCCACAGCTACAGGACTGAATGGGCTTGTACCTGCAGTTCTGAGGTCACGTCATACGGCCTAACGGTGAGCCGACCCACTGTGGGACAGCCTGGCTCGGGGTTTATACAAGCATCAACTCAAGCCAAGACAAATGCAATTAATTGTCTTTGGTTGTAGCTGTTCTCGCGAGAGATATGGCCAGGCAAGCACAGTTGTGTGTTCCCCTTCCTTTGTTGTGACACCAAACGCAATGGGAGGAGCTCAGAGTAAACCTACAGTCCTTGACTGCATGATCAAAAACTTTAACACTTTGTGGTCCGCTCACGTATTAGTACGTGTTTTTGTCACCAGTATCAGGTGGCCGCTCACGTATTAATACGTGTTCATCTAGTCTCCGGTTTTTCACGCCACGGTGGATTTATTTGGAACTATTAGGAGCTGTTTCTTTGATCGTACTCAGTCTAGAAGCTTTACACATTGTTTTGATGAAAGTGTAAGGTGTTTTATGAGAGATATTACAGTTTTTTTAATATCCAGTAGTTCAGAGTTGTGTGTGTTTTATTGAATGCTTCTACCATTCATGCGGTGGCACAGAAAATGGCCGGCCCCAAGGGCTGGTAAATTTAAAGGGCACCGGCACACAAGGGTTAAGAAAGGATTTTCTGGTGACTAGGGTATAAGGATGACTCCGCTTCCTCTGTGAAGCAGAATGGGCTGCTTTTGGAGTAGGACGGCCTGCAGAGGGCGCCCTTGACATTCCCACAGTCCCCTGGGTCTGGAGTGTTGTCACCCACCAGACATGACGTCCAGATCAGTTCCCTTATATTGATTCTTGGTTAGAAATTGCCCAGACCCTCCCTGCTTGGGTGTGGTTCGTTCAGGTTGGGCAGGAAAAGTCTAGGGTCCTTCTGGCTGCCTCTGCCTCTCGTAAAACTCCAAAGAACACTTTTATCTTCTCGGGACCAGAGGAAGAACCCCGTTTTCCCTCCACCATATCAACCTCTGCCTCTAACACCTTCAATGGCTCTTGTAGAAAACCCCTCGGGTCGTCTCGCCACCCCCTCTGGCGCCTCAGGGAGCTGAACAGCCCCAGAGTCGTGGCCCAGCAGGATGCCTCAGACACTGTCCTACAGCCTTCCAAATGCCTGTCAGAGAAATGAGGGAGGCCCCCCAGCAGCCCCATCCTTCCATTATCATCAGCCCTTCTCCACAACTAACCTCAGTTGGAAACATAACGCCCCTCATACTCAGATTAGCTTCAGGCCATGATTGACCTGATGGAGTCAATTTTCCAAACTCACGGCACTGCATGGGAAGCCTGCTATTTATTTATACATACAAGCTGGGGTACAGGCCAGAGGCATGGGGCGGCGAGAGGGTTGACCAGAGAAAGAGTGGGGAGCAGAACAGGCAGATCAGAAATACACTGCTGAGGGGAGCAGCGGGCGAGGCAGGAGAGGTCTGCCCCACCATGTGGGACTCTCCCCGGCCAGGTGTTGCTGCTGCCGACAGCTCCACAGCGCAGGGCTCAACCGCTGTGCCACCGGGGAGGCCCCTGTTGTGAACCTTTTTTAACACAGAGGAGAGACACTGCATTCTTGCAGGGGCTTGCCAGAACCTAGAAGACAGCATGCCTGTCGGGGTCGCTGATCCAGGGGGCTGGATGAGGCGTCTTCCCGGAACCATCCGCCCTGGGACTTTGATACTGAGGGAGGGAGGGGGCATAATGAAAATACCATGAAGCTCTCTTAAAAGCGCTCTGGGCAAATATGGCCAAAATTTCCTCTATTACACCACAAAAGGAGGCATCCCCAGGAGACTTATGAGAGACTGTGAAACCTACAGGATTTACACCCCATTTGACCCTGAGGCCGCTGAAAGTCAACAAATGGTTAATTCTGCCTTTGTGGGACAGGCTGCCCCTGACATTCACAGAAAGCTCCAAAAACCTGAGGGCTCTGCAGGCATGAACATCACGCAGCTCGCAGGGCGGCTAACAAAGTGTTCATAAGCTGTGAGGCAGCTGCTGCTAAGTGCCTCCAGCAGAAAGTCTCTCCTTAGCAGCACCGTGAGGCCCCCGCCCCCAGAGGACCTCCTGGTGCAGTCAAGCCTGAGCGAGGGGGGCGTAAACCGAGGGCCCCTAAAAAGGAATCTGCATACTGCAGGGAAAAGGGCCCTTGGAAAAATAAATGTCCCACTCGCGCAGTTCTAGGCGCCCTGCTGAGACTGCAGGCAGCCTCACCAACCAGAGCCCCCACAACTGGCCTCTTTGGCCTGGCAGGAGACTTAGATTACCGGGGACAGGACTCGATTTCCTTGGGCCCCTCCCTGCCAGCCCACGGTGACCGTTAATGTTGGGGGCCAACACATCAAATTTATGGTAGATACTGGGGCGGAACATTCTGTAGTAACTGCCCCTGTCAGACCACTGACTCAATGACACTGTTACAATTGTTGGGGCCACCGGCACTCAGACGCGCCAACCACCTGTCCGGTCTGCCAGCGTGAGGTTGGAGGCCACACGGTCGGGCATAAATTCCTTTACATCCCTGAATGCCCGATTCCTCTTTTGGGCAGAGATCTAACAAAACTCGGGGCCCAGATAACTTTTCAGACTTCGGGAGCGGCCTCCATCCGCAGTCCGGTCCCCCTACGGTTCCTGATTCCCCGCCTCGGCCTCGATGCTGCCCTTGCTCTCCCCCGGCGAAGAGAGTGGAGACTTCCTGAAGACACAGTTCTGGCTACAGGCCCATTAACAGACTTTGCCTCCTTACAAACAGAATTCCCAACAGTTTGGGCTGAAAATAATCCTCCTGGACTGGCCAAATACCAGCCCCTGGTATTGTTCCGTAAACCCGGGAGTTGTACCTCAGAGTCCGGCAGTATCCCCTCTCACTAGAGGCTCGAACTGGCATGCACCCACATTTGCTCCGCCTGAAACAACACTGAATCCTAACAGAGTGCCAGTGCCCACGGAACACCCCCCCTTCCAGTTAAAAAGCCTGACGGCACCTACCGCCCCGTCCAAGATCTCCGTGCAGTCAATAAAGTGGCTATGGCTCTGCACCCTGTGGCGCCAAACCCATATCTCTCCTGGGCAGCTCCCCGGTAAAGCCTGATGGTTCACCTGTTTGGACCTAGAAGATGCTTTCTTCTGCCTGCGCCTGGCCCCACAAAGCCCGCTGCTTTTTGCTTTTAAATGGATGGATCTGGGCAGTGACCGCCACACACAATTCACCTGGACTCGCCTTCCCCAAGGATTCAAAAATTCCCCAACCAGGGCATTGGGGTGCCCTGGCCTGTCTGGCCTCCTTTCCGGTGACCAAACCCGCTGCACCTCCAGTATGCGGATGGCCTCCTCCTGGCGGGTGCCCCGAGTCAGGCTGTTTACTTGGCACGCGGGCCCTTAGCTCCTCTCTGATGCCGGCTGCCGTGTCTCCTGGTCGAGAGCTCAAACATGCCAACCCCAGGCCGCTGCTCAGGCTTCCCTGTGTCTCAGGGAAAACGGCCCTGGGGATCGAACGTGAGACACTCATCACTTCTTCTCCCCCTCCGGCTAATGGGCGCTCCCTCCGCGAGTTTCTGGGGGTGGCAGGTTTCTGCAGAATTTGGATTCTCGGTTATTCAGCTGTAGCTAAACCACTCTATGCTCTCCTTGTGGGTCCGGAAACACCCCCTTTCTCCTGGACACAGACCACCCAAACCGCCTTTCAGACCATGAAGTCTGACCTCCCCGTGTGCCGACTTCAGGCCTCCTGACGTCCACAGACCTTTCCGTGTGTGTGAACGGGGTCACCCGGCCTTGGGTGTCCTCACTCAACCATTCGGCCTTGGCAGCGCCCTGCCGCTTACTTAGCAAAACAGCTGGACACTGTCGCCTCCGGCTGGCCGCCGTGCTTGCGAGCGTTGCTGCCACGGTCCTCTTGATCAGAGGCTGACAAGCTCGCCTTGGGGCAGAGTCTCCATGTTAAAGTTCCCCCTTCTGTTCTGTCCCTGTTGGAGTCCCACGGCCCTCGTCACCTTTCTAACGCGCGGCACACGCAGCGCCAAGGCCTGCTCTGCGGCGACCCCACATCTCGGTAGAACCGGTTAAGAGGCTCAGCCCTGCCACTTTCCTTCCTGTTGGGGACGGCCCCCCGACCATGACTGCTGCGAGATCCTAGGCGAGGTTTTCGCCACGCGGCCTAATTTACAGGACCGTGCTCCCCTGAATCCTGACTTAACTCTGCTCTGTGATGGCAGCAGTTTCCTCCGTGGCAATCTCCGCCTTGCAGGCTATGCAGTGGCTGGCCCACCTCTGTGATAGAGGCCGCTCCGTGGCCCAGTGGTTGGCCAGCTCAGAGGATGGGACTGTTTGCCCTCATCTGTGCTCTTCATGTTGGCCGCGGCCGCACGGCCGACATACGTACTGACTCTCGTTATGCCTTTGCTACCCCCATGTACATGGCGCTGTCTATAAGGAATGTGGATCCTTCCTTCCGGCGGCGAGGCTGTCAAAATGCAGAGAAAATTCTCCAGCTACTTCAAGCTGGCTCCCTTCCAAACTTGCCGTAATTCACTTGCAGGGGTCACCAAACCCGTTCTGACCCCGTGGTGGTGGGCAACAGAGTGGCAGATGCTACTGCTAAAGCCGCTGCGGACTCTGCCCACCCCCACCGCCACCTCCGTCTCTGCTCCTTGCAGCCACTGCCCCGCCTCTCCCGGCGCCCGAATGTAATAGGGAATCTACGTGGGCAGCTTCCGCAGGCGCCCATCAGACGGCTGTGGCTACTGGCCGAGGCCGGCTCTTCGCCCCTGCCGCACTGCTTGGAAGATCTCAGACAACCACGTAGCCCAGAAATACATGAATCATTGTATTTGTAAAGAAATATGAATATCTTTTTCACATTAGCTTTTCGTGTTTGATGTCTGGTATAGTCATCTGCATAACATCTCCAGTGTTTTCTATCTTTCGAGACAATATTGACAGAGGCACTGAGATGACTCAGCTTCTAAGAGGATGACGTAAACTTACAGCATCAGTAACTGCAGCCAGAACTCAAAAAAATGTATTTTCTCTTCCTGACAATTTTCTCAACATTTTCTGTTCTTTGGCTTTATGGTAAGAATACAATACATAATGCATGTAGCATATCAAGTATGTGTGAGTCGATGATTTGTGTTATGGACTAGGTTTCATCAGATTATTAAAGGTTTTGGGGGAATCAAAAATTATATTAGGACTTTCGAATCCACGGGGTGGGGGCAGGGGACAGTGCCCCTAAATTTCACGTGGGTCTACGGTCAACTGTCTGTTTTGGAAGCATTAGTGAAATCAAGTCTAGGATGTTTACACTCAAAATGATCATCAATGCTGCAAAAACAAAGCAGGTGCAAAGGTAGAATGCCAAAAAGATGCAAGCAGCATTTAAAATAAAAAGCATAAAAGATTATGACAGCAGTCAGACCAGACAGAGCATGACAAAGGGGCAGAGCAGCCCACATCCCCACCTCCCCGCCAAGACGTGGTCCCAGATTCGATTGAACGAGATCCAAGCGTGGGCACAGCTACACCCAAACGGCACCCAGGGATTTGTAAAGTTGAGCCCGTGCAGATTCTGCACCCAAATGGGATCAAATGAACAGGCCTGGCTGCGGTCTCACTGGCAAGGTGGCACTGAAACAGGAGTGTTGCCCGAGGGGATGACGACCACGGCACAGCAAGGACACGCCCTCACTAACTGTGCAGCTGGGCGGATGGGCTGGAAATGCGGCTTCGGGATTCAAGTGGATGTGACGCTTTGCAAAGCGATGCTGCTTCCCATTCAGAACCTCACACTACTCATGCGCTTTGACCCAGTAATTCTCCACTACAGATATTAATGCAAAACGTGGGCGTCTATTTATGCCCCAGGGTTACAGTAGGTATTCATAATGGCAAACACAGACGTCATCTCATATGCCCGGCAACAGAGGAACAGTAATCCAGCTGAAATAAGAATATTTAAAATGCTGCTGCTTAACAGTTTTAATAACACGGGGAAATTATTAAAATGTTGGGTGAAGAACAAATTGTATACAGAATGGTATTAACCATTAAAGAAGTGAATATGGGAAAAAGACTGAAAGGCAATAAAGCAAAATGTTAACAGTGGTAGAGACAGTGGGAATTAGAAGTGACTTGCGGGGCCTCCCCGGCAGCTCAGGGGTCACGTCTCAGCACCATCACCTCCACGGCCTGAGTTCAATCCTGGCCAGGGAGCTGACCCACATAGGGCACAGCAGACCCCCACCTTGCTTGCTGCTCTTCTTGGCAGTATATTTCAGTAGATCTGCCTGTTCTGCTCCCCACTCTGTCTCTGGTGAATCCTCTCACCCCCTGCATACACCTCTGGCCTGCACCCTAGTTCTTCCACGCAAAAATAAAATCTTTAAAAAAAAAACCCCAGAAGAGACTTTTTTTATTATGCTTTCCTCTACTTCCTCATTTTGTGTACTGAATATGTACTGAATGTGTAATAAAGATTTCAAAACAAGATCTATATGTATGAAGGCAGAAACATTAGAAATACAAAGATCAAATAACAAAGCACAGTTTAATGTAAGACAGTGACTCACTGCTGCCCTGCAGGACAGAAATATTGAACAATAATACATAACAAAGGCATTGTCAGGAAAAAGTGTGACTGTTTCTAAAATGAGCAAAAACCATGACTGGTTTTCCTGTGAGGTGACCTGGGGTAGCCGGGTCTTTCCTGGTTTGGGAGCCACTTTTAAGACTTAAAGGTGTAGGGCCTCCCTGGTGGTAAGGGTTAAGTCATAGCACTATGAATGAAGCTATCCGCAGCCACTGCAGCCCAAAGTCCGATCCCCCGCATGGCGCAGCAGACCTCTCCTGCTTCGCCCACTGCTCCCCTCAGTAGATCTGCCTGTTCTGCTCCCCACTCAGTCTCTGTTGAATCCTTTCATGTCACAACCCTGACCTACACCCCAGCTCTTGTATCCATAGATAAATATTTAAAAAAAAAGACTAAGGTGTAGAAGTGATAATACAAATAATTCTCACCCACAGAAGCACATGTGAATTTTGCTGCACAGAATGCAGTTGACTGTTCCACTGTGGCTGGGGTGACCAGTTCTGCATTTATTCACAAATCCATTTCAGGGTTCCCAGCTGCCACACACCGCCCACATGGTGTGCATGCTCTGACATTTCCTTTGAGCCCAGAGTAACACCATGCTGTTCGTGCTAATTAATAAACTCTGTGGCAGGCATACATTTTCTATTTGTACGAGGGACATGATTGTAGCTCTGTACAAAGCTAGCTTATTTTTTTGTAGTGTTATATCCATATTGAATATCTCAAGTAGCTAAAATCCATAGAAGTAAAATACAGGTTGGCAGTTGCCGGGGAGAGGAGGCGTGAAGCGGGGAGTCACTGCTTCGTGTGCAGGGTTTCAGAGCAACGGAACTGCCTGGGAACTAGACAAGGGCGGCGGCTGCGCAATGCTGGGGATCTAAATGTTGCTGAGCTGTTCGCTTTAAAATAGTTAATTTTATATTATGTGAATTTCACCTCCTTTGGAAAGAAAAAACACATATGCACACACCCACTGGCCAGGGAATTCCACCTCTTAGAATTTATTGTACAGAGAGCATCACACGCATTGGGAAGGGCCGTGAGGACATGTGCAGGTCTGTACTACAGCATTCGTCTCAGCCAGTCAGGACAAACAACTTAAATGTTGATTACTAAGGGGCTAGTTCAGACATATAAAAGCAATGGGGATCTGTACACTCTGATGAGGGATGTCTAAAGTACACTGGTAAGTATAGAAAACAAGTTGCAAACAACGTGTGGTGAGTTATAGCTAGTGGGAAAATGGGGGAAAGTAATACACTTCGTTGCTTCTATAAGCCTCACATATCTCTGGCAGGCTCCGTAAGAAACCAGCAACACTAGGAAGTAACTCCAGGAAGGACAGAAATGAGAGGAAGACCTTGCACCTCTTTTGAATTTTGCACCTACTACAAGTACAGTCTATGCCAAAATGAACTCAATCACCTAACAAGAGGTTGGCGTCTGGGAAGGAGACTGGCCAGGGGAAGCACCGAGGCAGGGTCTGAGCCACTCAGCCCAGAGGCCCCCTGGGAAGGTCACAGCGCAGTGAACCTTACACAGGACCCGACCTCCAGCCCCTCTTCATCACCTTTTCTTTAACATTTCCCCCATTTTACAGATGTGGACTCTGAGGCTCAGAGAAGTGACAGTGCTTCCTTGAGGTCACACAGCTGGAAAGGACAGAGCCAGGACTTAAACCCATGTCATTCTGGCTGCAGCACTGTCAGGAGAATGGGTTGACTTAGGCTCTCTGACCGCCTGCTGCACAGCAGACAGCCTATAACCTGGAAATGCATCGGTTATGTTTTCCACCTTCCTGACATCCAGCACACACGGTGCTTTGGAAGTGCCTTGTGTGTGCAACACCGTATCAGCTATGTGACCGGGGGGGCTGGGAGGCTCAGCTGCTATTTGGCCTTCCTGTCTCCTTTGCCTGCCTGCTGGCGGGCGGCCTGTGTGTCCCTCCCACCCCTGCTCTGCATCGAAGGCTTGGCAGATATGCCCAAGGCACCAAGATCCTTTTTCTGCTTGCCGGACCCAACAGTGAGCCTGCAGGGCCTGCGGCGGTTTCACAAGCAGCTTCCCCCAGCGCCCCGGCCACCCCCCCCAGCTCTACTCTCACCCTTACTTTCTTTTGACTCAAGTTTTTTTAATCTTCCACTACCATTTCTCACACTCATTTCCTACAGGAACAAGCCTCCCTTGGGTTGCACGGCCCCCTTGGGTGGCTAATTAATATCTTTCTTTTTTCTAAATTTTAAAAAATATTTATTTATGCATACAAACTGGGGTGCAGACCAGAGGTGCGGGGTGGTGAGAGGGCTCACCAGAGACAGAGTGGGGAGCAGCACAGGCAGATTGATGGAAACACTGCTGAGGGGAGCAGCGGGCGAGGCAGGAGAGGTCTGCCACGCCATGTGGGAATCTCCCCGGCCAGGCATTGAACTTGAGCAGCAACTGCCGACAGCTCCACAGCGCTGCGCTTAACCCGTTGCGCCACTAGGGAGGCCCTAACGTTAATATATTTCTAACCCCACACTTGTTTCCTTCCTAATGACAGGTCAAGAACGGAAGCTTAAAGTTTGAAAATCCTAAATTCAAATCCTACCTCTACCATTCCTGGTGAGATGATTAGAAATAAATTAATCAATTTCTAAGTCTTAGTTTACACTTCCATAAAATGGATGTAAGAATACTACTGCTTTCTCAAAGCATTACTTTGAAATTTAAAATAAGAGAGCCCCATCACATAAGACCACCAAAGGAGATTACATGTTCTCCTCAAATGCACATAAGAATTTTCTCCAGGAACAAGAAAAGTCTCCTCAATAAACGGTGCTGGGCCAACTGGATGGCCACCTGCAAAATAATGAAGTCACAACACTATTTCACACCATACACAAAAATCAATTCAAAATGGATAAAACACTTGGATGTAAGACCTGAAATTGTAACATATATAGAAGAAAACATAAGCAAAACACTCCATAACATAAACCTTAGAAATATCTTTGAGGACTCGTCTCCAGAAACAAGGAAAACAAAGGACAATATAAACAGCTGGGACTACCTAAAACTGAAAAAAGCAAAAGAGCAACCCAAACAAAGAGACCTATTACACATCTGAATGGGAGAAAATATACATCTGATAAAGGACTGATAGCAAAGATCTATAAAGAGGTCACACAACTCAACAACAAAAAAGTAAACAGCCCAATCAAAAAATGGACAGAAATGCTAAAAAGACACTTCTCCAAAGAAGACATGCAAATGGCCAACAGTCATATGAAAAAATGTTCAACATCACTTATTATCAGAGAAATGCAAATCAAATCACAATGAGATACCACCTCACACCTGTGAGAATAGCCCATATTAACAAACAAACAAAGCAGAAACAAATGCTGGCGAGGACGTGGCAGAAAAGGAGCTCTCCTGCACGGCTGCTGGGGATGCAAACTGGTCTAGCCACTATGGAAAGCTGTGCGGAGGTTCTTCAAACACTAAAAAGGATCTGCCATATGATCCAGTGATTCCACTCCTAGGAACCTACCTAAAGGACACAAAAACACTAATTCTAAAGGAAACCTGCACCCCTATACTTACTGCAGCACTATTTACAATTACTAAGTTATGGAAACAACCTAAATGTCCCCACACAGAAAATGGATCAAGAAGATGTGGTCTACATACACGTGATCCAAAAAGACAAACTCATGCCATTTGTGGCAACATGGATGGAACTAGAAGGGATTATGTTAAGCAAAATAAGTCAGAAGGAAAAAAATAAGTATCTGATGGTTTTCATTATATATGGAATACAGACAGACCAAACAAAGGATTTGGAAAAGACGAAACTTGCAAGCTGATCATAGATCTGAGGCAAACAGGGGAGAAGAGAGAAAAGGGTCAATAACGGGAGGGGTGAGCCAAGGAACTACGATGATGGATCATGGGCGGTGGGAGAGGTACAGGGCCTGAGGGGAGAAAGCAAATACTGTCCAAAAAATTAACAACAATGTAAGAAAATAAATATTTTTTAAAAATCTCCAGGAAAGAATGACACTAGGGTAAGAAACCCTCTCAACTAATTTAAAGGCATAGAAATCATACAAAGTTAGTTGTCCAGGGCCTCTCTGGTGGCGCAAGGGGTTAAGTCCCAGCGCTGTGAAGCTGTCCAGAATCACTGCAGCACCAGTTCGATCCAGGCAGCTTCCCACATGGCCCAGCAGACCTCTCCTGCCTCGCCAGTTGCTCCCTCAGCAGTGTTTTTCAGTCACTCCACCTGTTCTGCTCCCCACTCTGTTTCTGGTGAATCCTCTCACCTCCCACACCTCTGGCTCTCCTATGCATAAATAAAGCTTGAAAATAACAACAACAGAAACAAAGTTTATTGTTTAACAACGGTGTAAATCAGAATTCAGTAACAAAGAACATTTAGGAAATTCCCCTACAAATAGGAATTAAAGGGACCACTCCTAAATAACCAAAGGGTCAAAGAAAAAAGTCACAAGGGAAATTAGAAAACACTCTGAAATGAATTTCAGCTAGGCTGCAGCTGAAATATTACTTAGAGGGAATTTTATAGCTGTGAATAAGCTATAAAAGAGGAAAGATTTGAAGTCAATAATTTAACCTTCCTTAGGAGCAAATAAAAGCCAAAGCAAGCAGAGGGAAGAAAATGAAAGAGCAGGAACAAAAGAGAAAAACACAATTAAGAAAATCAACGAAACTGAAGTTGGTTCTTTGAAAAGATCAACAAATTCATAAAGTGTTAGGATGACCAAGGGAAAAATGAGAAGATTCAAATTACTAAAATCAAGAATGAAAGCGTAATTATTACTGGCTTTACAGAAATAAAAAGGACTGAATAATATTATGGACAGTAGTATGACAATATTAGATGACACAGATGAATACAGAAAAACACCAGAAACTGACACAAAAACAAAACAGAAAAACCCATACGGTGGCTGCATGAGTAATAAAAAAAACTTTCTATAAAGAAAAGCCCCACCCAGATGGATTCATTTGTTATTTATTTTTTTAAGATTTATTTATTTATGCATACAAGAGCTGGGGTGTAGGCTAGAGATGGGGGGGGAGGATTCACTAGAGACAGAGCGGGGAGCAGAACAGGCGGGCCTTCTGAAATACACTGCTGAGGGGAGCAGCGGGCAAGGCAGGAGACGTCTGCTGCACCATGAGGGAATCTCCCTGGCTGGAGATGGAACTCGTGCTGCAGTGGCTGAGGACAGCTTCATACTGCTGAGACTTAACCCCTTGTGCCACCAGGGAGCCCCGCCATATGGCTTCATTTTAAATACTACCAAATATTTAAAGGATACCAATTCTCAAACTCTGCCAAGAATACAGGCGGGAATCTTCCCCACTCATTTTATGAAGCCAGGAACAACCTGATATCAAAACCAAAAACGTAACAATACTGCAGACCTAACCCCCTGGCAAAACGAATCCAGCACTGTATAAAAAAGATCACGTGGAACCAGGTGAGAACACAGGAAAGTCTGGTTGTTTTAATATTTGGAAACCAACGAACTGACACACAATGACAACAGGCGAGAAGACGACAATCACAAGGTCATCTCAGTAGGTTAGAAGAAGTTTTTGACAAAATGCAAGATTTTTTTCCTGATAAAATAACAACAGAAACATCAGGGAAACAAGGAAGTTCCTCAAACTGAGAAAGAACACGTACGACACACCCCCAGCTAGTAGCAGAAATAAAAAGGATTGAATAATTATATACTAATGATGACAGGGAAAGTTTTGCCTCTAACCTCATAAATAAGACACAGATGTCCACTCTTACCACTCCTATTTATTGTCCTAGAGAGTCAGTCCTCTGAGGCACAGCAATAATCCAATTAAGAAATGAGCCAAGGATTTGGTGGCCTCCCCGGTGGCGCAGTGGTTGAGCGCTGCGCTGTGGAGCTGTCGGCAGCGGCGACGCGAGTTCGACACCCGGCTGGGGAGAATCCCACATGGCGTGGCAGACCTCTCCTGCCTCGCCCGCTGCTCCCCTCAGCAGTGTGCTTCTGATCTGCCTGTTCTGCTCCCCACTCTGTCTCTGGTGAATCCTCTCGCCGCCCCGCGCCTCTGGCCTGTGCCCCAGCTTGTATGTATAAATAAAATAAGAAATCTTTAAAAAAAAAAAAAAAGAAATGAGCCAAGGATTTGAACAGACATTTCTCCAGAGGGGATGTAAAAATGCCCCCCCCAAAAAAAAAGCTGTTCAGTATCAGCCATCAAGGAAATGCACATCAAAACCACAATGAGCGACCAATTCACACCTAGCAGGATGTCCAGGATCAAAAGATGGGTAATAAGTGGGGGTGAAATATGGAGAAATTGGAGCCTCATATTTTTGATGGCAATGTGCTCTGCTATAAAGCAAAGTTTAGTGGATCCTTGAGAAGTTAAATGAACCCACCGTATTACCCAGCAGTGCCAACTCCCAAGAGCCACACAAAGAACCGCATCAGGCGCCCCCAGGCCCCTGCGTGTGACGCTCGTGGTGGCGCGACTCACCACAGCCAAAAGGCGCCACCGCTGTGTCCTTCAGCAGGAGGATACGACACAAAATGTGGTGGAAAGGATGAAACAATACTCAGCCTTTAAAAAGCAAGTTGCCGCACAATCCGGTATGAACTCTGTAAACTTACTAAGCTGAAGAAGCCACAAGACAAACAGGATTCCACCAGTAGGAAATATCTACCACAGGCTAAGTCAGCGACACAGACGGCATTACCAGAGGAACTCGGCGGGTGGGGGGCAGTCTCTTTAATACATGGTGTTGGGAAAGCTGGATTACCACATGCAGAATAAAGTTGCACTTACACCACTCATGAAAATTAACTCAAATGAGTTAGAGACTTAAACCTGAGAAGCAAAACAATAGAACTAGAAGGAAACAGAAAAAAGCCCCCTGAGATTGATCGTGGCTACAAATTTTTGGATATGACACTAAAAGCACAACCCAGGTGCTCAGAGGCCTCACATCCCCTCCTTGTGGAGAATCGCATCGCATCTCTGAATAGTCATGATGTGAGACCATGAATCCACTAAGGAAGCTTTGTGAGGCCCCCCTGGGAGCAGGGCTGGGGGACACTGGGATCTGGGTTGATTCCAGTCTGGGTCTTCCCTGCTTCCCGTTAACCTGCCCCCACTCGCTACTTTCGGGACATCCCACAATCGTCCACAAAGTGGAACACGAACGGAAGTCGGTCATACGCTGTATTAAAATCTACTTTAAAACAGCAAACCAAGAGGACAGAGACAGAAATGTGGGTCACGGGAGGGCAGAGTGGGCCCAGCCACTTTTGTGACTATGCAAGGGAGGGATTCTCTATACTCCAAGGCCGAGCAGTAACTGAGCAGCCTCTGAAAATACGTACAGATGTGGTCTGACCTACGTCCGGGCAACCAGAGGAGCCTAGTTACAAGGAGGAGCTGCCTTTGCTGGTGCTGAGCTCTGTGCTAAGCAGCTTGGAGACCTCTAACACGTCATCAGGGCTCTGGGAGATGAATGCGCCCGTTCCTCAGATGGAGAAACTGAGCTCAGGAAGGGATGACGTGGGGCCTGCAGCCAGGTCTGGCTGACTGTACTGGCTACACCCCCAGCCTTCTCCAAATCCCACAGCTCAGGGCTGCTGGTGGGCGGCAAGCCCTGGGCACCCGTGCAGCCCACATTGCGGCCTGCTCCTACTCCTGTCCACATGCCCGGTGCTCCAGCAGCTGTCCTGCTCCTGATTAGCGGACCCTGGCTGACCTGGCATCCAGGCTGTGCTCTGTGCTTCCTGCCAGGCCCCGACTCAGTTTCGCTTCTTACTTCACCCAAAACTGCAGGGCGGGGCCTCCCCGGTGGCGCAGCGGTTAAGCGCTGCGCTGTGGAGCTGTCGGCAGCGGCGACGCGAGTTCGACACACGGCCGGGGAGCATCCCACATGGTGGGGCAGACCTCTCCTGCCTCGCCCGCTGCTCCCCTCAGCAGTGTATTTCTGATCTGCCTGTTCTGCTCCCCACTCTGTCTCTGGTGAGCCCTCTCACCGCCCCGCGCCTCTGGCCTGTACCCCAGCTTGTATGCATAAATAAATAAATCTTAAAAACAACAACAACAAAAAACTGCAGGGCTCCCCCTTTTCATGCTATTTCAGTGGCCCTGTGATGGGGGACAGAGACACCCACAAGCGCACTGTAAGGGTTAAACTGGGCACTTTATTACTTGAGTCCTCAGGAAATGTCCTGTGCCTCATCTTTGCGGAGGCCGAGAAGCCCCGTCTTGTCCCTCCCAGAAGGTGTAGTACAGTGTGGGGTGCAGACTCAGGTGGGAAGTCCAGCTGGGGAGGGTAAACTGAGCTCCAGTGTCGAGGGCACTGTGCTCACACGGCTGAAGGCAACACAGAGGTCATGGGGGACATGGCAAAGACTTCTCTAGGATGCTCCCTGCCCTACCTTGGCATCCTCCCTCCAGACACCATCAGATTCCCCCATCAAGTTCAAATACATGAACCTGCCCCTCCCTGCCCTTCCCTACTAGCAGCCCTGCTGAAGGGCATGAGCTCAGGAGGCACCACACCTGTCAAGGGCCCGGGAAGCCCGCGTGTAACTGCTGCTCTCTTTCTAGAACTCCGTCTGAGGACCACGCCTGATTCTGGGAAAGGGCTTCCCACTCCAAACCAGACACAGGCTTATGGTGCCATTCACAAGGCATCTGTGCTCTCCCCACAGTTTACCTCCGCTGCTCCAGGAGGCCAAAATAAAGCCCACTCTAGAGCCGGCCCACTCGACACCACATGTCATAATAAATCCAGGCACCCCTGGCGCAGACAGCTCTGGGAAATCTGGGCCCAAACCAGCATTTGGGCCTGGAAACCCCCAGGCCACCCACACCTGCTGACCTTCTTAGTGTAGCCCACGCCTCAGGGCAGACTGGTTCGAGGTCCCCGGCAAGGCCAAGATGTCCTTCCGATGAGGTGCTCAAAGTAACCTGAGGGAAGGGAGAGCACAGGTCAGGGCCATAGGTGGACGCTGCGCCTCCCTTGGGCCCTTCCCACCCTCTTGTTGGTCCCAGCACCCCCTCTCCAGTCCCATCCCCCCACATGCCCCGATTACGGCACCTTGTAGCCAGGCACCCACCACACGGGAACTCGTCGCACACGTGGCTGCAGAAAGGGGACGGCAGGGCCTCCCTGGGGGCGCAGCGGTTAAGCGCTGCGCTGCGGAGCTGTCGGCAGAGATGACGCGAGTTCGATGCCCGGCCGGGGAGAATCCCACATGGTGCGGCAGACCTCTCCTGCCTCGCCCGCTGCTCCCCTCAGCAGTGTGTTTCTGATCTGCCTGTTCTGCTCCCCGCTCTGTCTCTGGTGAGCCCTCTCGCTGTCCCACGCCTCTGGCCTGTACCCCAGCTTGTATGCATAAATAAAATAATAAAAATAAAAACCACCTTGCATTAAAAAAAAAAAAAAAAGAAAGGGGACGGCAGCGGCTGGCCCGCCCGCCCAGCGGGGACAACGGCCACTCTGCTGCTTGCCGTCTGTGCGCTGCACTGGGAGCTGCGCTTTATAAACGGGGAACAGGCAGGGACATGGCACCCGCCCTTGGCAGGTTGGAGCAGGGAGCCGTGTCTGTATGTCCGTCTGGCTCCATCACATGACCCCTCCTGTCTTTCCTGTTCTCTCCTGAAGTCTGCTGAGCACACGGTGAGCAGATGGGACCGAGGAGGGGGCGTGGGGCAGAGGGTGGGGGCCCATGATGACGACAGGCTGTCCACACAACTCTAACCCCCTCGTCTCATCCCTGCCTGCTGGGGCCGGGTGCTGGGGGCCCCGGGGACAGCCTGGTTTTTGCCTGCACCCCTGGGTCCCACGCTCGCTTCCTGCACTGTGGGGAAGGGGGGAGCTGAGCCCCAGAATGCCACACCCATGCGGGGGAGGTGCACTGAGCAGTCTCAGAACAGAGGGTGGAGCTACCACCAAGGAACCTCACCCTTTCAGGTCCCCGTTCCCTCAGTGAGATAGGGGCTCGCCTAGAACAGTGTCTGGGGGGTACAGGGCTCCATAAGATGCTTCTGGGAAAAGCCCCCCTCTCCCCTGGCCACATTGATCTGGGTTCAGAGGCTTTGCAAGCTACTTGCAGATCCTCCTCCTCACACCGCAGGGAGAAGTCCCCGGGAGCCCGCCAGAGCAGCCTGTTTAATCAGCATTTCACTGCCCTCCTGAGCCAGGTGAGCTTTCTCCAGCAGGATCCAATTCGGCATCCCGAGGAGCTAACGGTTACGGCTCTCATCCGGGAACCAGCGAGAATAACCCAGGGCTTTAGAGCGCGGACCTGGAGATGGCCCCACTGAGGCGACCCTCTTCAAGCAGCCCTCTGCCCCAGACATAAAAGGCACCAGATGAAAAGGAAGCCACGGATAAGCCAGAGGGGCACCTGTCTGGCTTTCAAAGCTCCCCAGGGGGCTGCAGGGACCACTCAGAAACTCCCCCCTGGCGCCAGGAACAATGACTTTCAGCAGGGGGTGTGGGGGAGCTGTCTTCCCAGGAGATGGGCATGCCCCCCCGTGCCCCCCCCGTGCCCCCACCCCGAGCCCTGACCTGTGGTCCAGGTCACCTGTGTCCTCTGCACCTAGGCCTGGGGGCAGCCCCTGGTCCACACCCCGACTAGCTCCTCCCAGGGATCTGCTGTGAACAGTCCCCCCCGCACTTCTCATCACCTTCGAGGGCCTGAGGAAGGTGACCAGGTGTGGGGTGGCTGAGGGGGCTGGGTCTACTTGCGGCAGAAGGGGGATATCGCTGCCAGTGCCCATATTTATTCCCCTGCATACTCTGCAAAAACCGGGGTCTCTTTCTGCTGAGCCAAAGGACCAACAATGGCTCCCCCCAAATCTGCCCATGCTCTAAATTGCTTGGGCTGACGAGGGCCAGCAAGAGATTTTGGATTCAAGAATTTGGGGGTCTTCAGGTCTCCTCTCCCCTACAGGGCTCCCCTACAGGAGTAGGGTGAGAAGGAAGATGCCCACCCCCAGATCCACCAGCATCCCTACTCTAGCGACTTGGCCCATTTGGTGTCGGTGGAGTGGGGGAGCCCCTTTAGTTCTTTCTCACCGAGGTGCCACCTGCCAAGCAGAGCTGGAACTCCTCTGATGGCTTCCCATCGCCTCAAGGAGTTGGGTACAATTCAATAAAATTAAAAACTAGGCCCCCGCTCCTGGCCCAGCAGGCATGTTCGCGAGGCTTGAGTGGGTGAGGGGCTTGGTAAGGCTGCCTGCGAACAAGGCCGAAGACCGACCGCCATGACCAGAAAAACCAGCTCAGCTCCAGGAATGCAGCAGCAGGGCCAGGACACAATGTGTCCAAAGGCCAGGACCCGAGACCAGACATCCCAGCAGAAAACGGGTACTGGCGCCCCGAGTTAGAAAGCCACGTAAACAGAATATGAAAGAGCCTCAAACCCTCCTTTGGCCTCAAACTTCTCCCTTCTCACCCACTGCAATAAACTCACCTTCTCTGTTCTCCACGCTGTCTCCAGTGAATTCTTTCATGCCCGCACCTCCAGCCTCGCCCCAGTATTTGCCTCACTGCCGGAGGGAGGCAGCTGGAGTCTCAGAGGGACGACAGCCCCAATCCAGATGATTCCCCTCAACAGATACACTCCAGGTGACCCTACTTGCGCAGCGAATTCTCAAGCTCACGCCAGTTCAGAGTGTCGCGGGGTCCTCCAGCTAAGCCCCAAACCACAGGCAAGTCTGGCCGGCAGAGCTCAGCTCCTTTACGGCTCAACTGCGCGCACCTGCGCTCCTGCCGTCGCGTCTCCTCTCATCTGAGCCACCTGGGGCAGCTGCGATCCGGGCACTTCCTCCTCACCCCTTCCTGGAAGCCCGAAGCCAGTCAGCCTGATGAGCACCCCCTCTTGCTTCCCGATGCCCAGTGTGTCTCCCCACACTTAAATCACATCCCCCGAGCACACAGGCCCGGACTCTGGGAGAAGACCGGACCCGGGGGGAGGGAAGGCCGCCTCTCCGCTCTGCCTCAGCCATGAAGCAAGCTCTGGGCCCATTCCCTGGGGTGGGCTGATGGGAGATAGGCAATGGCCGCTCAGCGTGTGGTCAATGCTGCCCAAGCCCCAGGCAGGGTGTGGCAGGCCTAGGCTGGGGGGTCTGGGGCGGGGAGTCTGTACTGCAGGCCCTCTTGGGGCTGGGGGCTGTGGTCCTGGGCTGTAGAGGGAGTGGGTTAAGAGGGGCCCCCCGGCTGAAGCCCGACACCTGTCCCACCCACTCCCGGCCTGCACCTCACCTCTTGGCCCTCCACTGGCGCTATGCTGGGCACCAGTGCCCGTTGGGGAAGATTCTCCCGGGCAGGGGGCAGCTGGGCAGTTGAGGGAGGCTTACAGAACAGGAGGTCTCCAAGACTAGCGGTGCCCAGGTCTGCACTGTGGCTCCTCTCAGGGGTGGGCCCAGGGCTGGCAAACACCAGCAGCCCCGCCCCATGCCCCACGCAGGCGCAGAGACGTCCTGCCTTAAAGGAGCAGCACCTGTGGGAGGCTGTGGGGTCTCTACCCTCTCGGCTGACCACCCTCCATCCAGCCATTTTCCATCAAAGTCCCAGGGAGTCCACAGGGTGCCTTGGTGTGGGTTAGAAAGGTGGGGACACACACAGCGCAGCAGACCTCTCCTGCCTCGCTTGCTGCTCCCCACTTTGCCTGTTCTTGGCCTATTCTGCTCCCCACTTTGTCTCTGGTGAATCCTACACCCCAGCTCTTATATGCATTAATAAATCAATCTTAAAAAAAAAGGTGGGGACAGGAGGGCACTGGGGCTGGGAGTGGGGTGCAGGCTGTGTCCGAGTCTCTCCGTGCCCTCTGTGAGGGCCCTTGTGTGGGGTGCAACCTGCCCAACCGTCCATGGCAGGTAACTCAAGATAGGTAGTTATTCTTACATTTCAAAGGCTCGGACGCTTCCACCTGTGCTCCCAGCAGTTCTGGGCAAAAGGACGAGTTTGGGGGATGATTCCCAAGATGCCCACGTGCCCTGGCTGCCCTCACTGCCCGGGAGAGGGGGCAGGGTGCAGGGTTTCCTGGGCAGGCCGTCATCTGTCTGCCTCAGCGCCAGGGCCAGATCTCAGCGTCACAGAGGGAATGGGAGTTTTTAGAAACAATCCTCTCCGCTCCAGGCAACCTCCCACATCCCCACAGACCCATAGAAGACCCCAAACCAGCCACCACAAGCAAACTCTCGGCTGTGGGGCTCCCGCACCTCGTGACAGGGGCTGCCACACATGACACGTGCAGACTGGCCGTGAAACCGGCATCCAGCACAGCCTGGCGGCGACGCTCGGGGCTCTTCCCTGGATTCACAGGTAGTACCCTGCCCCCCACTTGTCAGGAGGGGAGAGCTTGAACCTACCTGTCTCCTAAGTCCATGTTCTTGCGACGCAACCTGGGATGGGTCTTGAAGGGAGACCCCCAGGCACGGGGCGGTTGGAAAAGGCAGGGGGTGTGCCGTGACTGGCTGCCTGTGTCCACCACAGGGAGGTGGGGTGTCTGGCCCGCCGGGCTCCTGTTGCGCCCCTCGGCGGTGCGGGGGGGCCCCCCCAGCAGAGCACATGCAGAGCGCGGCAGACAGGCCCCAGGCCTCCGGCAGAGCTTCTCGTGACACCGCCCAGGAATGCGACCCCGGCCCTATGGACCCAGGACAACTCGTGAGGGAGGCCGCATCTCCCAGCCATGCCTCTGCCAACTAGTCTCGGCACCTCCACTTCTGCCAAGGACCCCGAGCCTGGCGCTTGCAGGGGTCTCAGCCAATAAGGCCCAGGGCCCCTTTCTAAAGGTCCCTAGGACTCAGCCTCTGACGTGACCTTTCAAACGCCAGGAGTCTGCTCCCTGGCAGGAAATGCAGCAGGCCCTACCCCTCCCCGGGCGCCAGATGCACCAGGCCGCACGCCTCGCTGCCAGGCCGGCCCCTCACTCGGCCCCAGCCATCCCCCCTCACCACCCAAGTCTGTCCCCAGGTGGGCCGGTGGCCCTGACGACCCAATGGCCTCTTCCACCCCCAGTTCACCCCACACTCTCCTCTCCCACACGGACACCTGCCCCCGCTCCCTGCCCCCTCCCCCGGTGGTCACACCAAGCTGGGTTGGATCACAAGCCACAGCTCCCCGCCTGCCCCCATGGGGATCTGCCGTCTGTCTGTCCTTCCGAGCCTCGCCTGCCAGCTCTAAAAGGGGCACAAGGCTTTTGCCCCAGGAGGATCCCAGTGAAATCCACCCTGAGGGCCGGTTAAGGTCTTGGTGTCTTGGCCACCAGCTCAGGGACTGCGGCAGCCTCTGCCCGGGGCCGCCCCCCAGGGGGCATGGGGCGGATGGGCACAGACACCAGCGGACAAGCAGGACCCCTTTCTAAGGGCCCCCAGGCTCAGCAGCTGCTGCTGGGCGGGGTTGCTGATTTCGTAGTGTGCTATTGCTGGAGCTGAACGCTCCGCCCCTTGGGGGAAGAGTTAGGAGGCCTGCTACAAGTGGGGAAACTGAGGCCCTGAGACTTGGTGAGTAGCTGAGATCACAGAGCTCGTGAGTCACGACTTGAACCCAGGCAGCCCCTTGTCAGGGGTCCAGCCGTCCCCACAGGCCCTGGCGTTCCCCTGGGACTTGCATCGCACCCCATGTCAGCCCTGGTGACAACCCGGAGGGGTGGCTGGAGTGAGTTAAGGCTCCAAGGGAAGGGCTGCGGGAAAGAAGCCCAGGGTCCCCACAGCTGTCGCTGGGGGTGGAGATACAGCCTCTGGCAGGGACAGAGACTGAAGTAGGGAGCAACTTGGGTGCCCATTGGCCAACGGAGGCTTCCCAAAGCCTGGGGTCAGATGGGAGCTGAGGCTTTTAGTCAAATCAGCTGTGGCTACCCCACCCTCAGGGACCTGCAACTTATCTGCAAGCGTGATGGCCCTCCACTCAGAAACTGCTGGGGCTCATTATCCCACGGTTAATCAGGGCAGAAGAATCAGACTGGGTGCCCAGAAAGGTTATCCAGGGTCAGGCCAGCACTAGGTGCTCTCCAGGAAGAAGGGGAGGGCCCTAGAGGTGAGGGCTGGGCTCCAGCCCTCACCCTGTCAGGTGAGTATGGGACCCGCCTCTCCGGGGACAACGCCCACAGAGCCCAGGTCTCCAGAATGGCCGCAAGGTCCTGGGGTGCATTAGGCAGGGGGCAGGTGTCCATGGAAAAGAGCAGGCGGGTATGGAGGGTTTGTCCTCTCTTTATTGGGGCGGGGGTGCATCATTCCCAGGGACCTCTGCGCTGCGCCTGTGTGCACACAGGAACGTGACTGTGTACGCCGAGGCCCGAGGCCAGAGCGCTGGCGCCGTGGAGTTCTTGTACAGAGGGTGCCTGAGGGTGCGGCCCCAGCCTGGTGGGAGCCAGCTCTGTCAGGACCAGGGGGCGGCTGACGGGGCTGGGGGCCCAGGGGCCGGGCTGTGAGAGGAGCTTGAGGAGACAGCGGCCTCCACCCTGCCCCAGGCGGGTCCTCAGGCTCCCGAAGCCCCGTGCTCCACGGGCCACTTCTGGCTCTTCTCCACGTCGTGTCCGTCAGAGGACGACCCTCCTGTCCGGGTGGTCCCCGCGCCCGCTCCGCTGGTGCCTCACTTCCAGGTGCTTCTTCTGCACCTTCTCGAAGTGCTGCAGCAGCTCTGCGTAGTCAATGCTGGGGGTGTCTGTCCTCTGCGACCTGGGGGCGGCCTCCAGACTGTCTCTGCGGAGAGGAAGCAGGTCAGTGATGGGCACAGGAGGGCTGCAGGGGGCTGGCGCCTGGCACTGGCCATGGGAGCGCAGGGGGTCAGGGAGGCAGAGCTCAACCTCGGGGAGCCTCTGTCTCGAGCACGGCGGTCCTTCCCCAACAGTGAGCCCCAAAGGGCTGCGGAGGACCAGTAGCACCCCCTCCCCTGCAGCTGGTGGGACTGGTCACCACGGCTGCTTGGATAAAGCTTCAGTCTGTGGGCTGGCCGTGGTGCCCAGAGCGGGCATTGCACTGGGAAGCATTTCCTGTTTACCAGCGGCTGCCTTCGTGTCTTAGGAAAGGGGCTGAGTGGGCCAGAGCTGGGCCTGGGCTCAGGGGCCACACTTGCTGGGGCCAAGTCCCTCCACCTGGCCTGCGCCAGACAACCTCTCCGCTGGCCACGCGGCTCCGGAGGGTACCGGGCTCAGGCCAGGGGCGAGGTGCCGGCAGGCCCATGCCGAGGCCGCCTGCTTCCGTGTGAGGGAAGGGCCGGTGCCCCTCTTGGGAGCAAGGCGCCAGGCCCGCCGAGCGGCTCCGACTGCCTGGGAGGGAATTCTAGGCACAGGGCATCTGATGCGAGCCGGGCGCTCCATTCAGCGTAAATCTTCTCAGTGGCTCTGCTGGTTTCCATGGCGACCTGACAAGCGAAATTTTCCATCTCGGATGCCAAATGCCTGTGGATGAGGCAAAGCCTCCAAGGGTTACCAAATATAGACTTGGCCGACAGGCTCTGGGGCCGGGCGGCAGGGGGATCAGGGTGGGAGCCGAAGCCCTCCTGGCCCGAGGCTGCCGCCGGGGCCTCTGGGAGTGGGCCTGGGACCTGCTCTTCCAGCGCGGGCCTGGGCCCCGCCTCCCACCCCACCCGGTGGGAGGCGCTCGGGCAGCTCCCAGCAGTGCCAGGAACTCTCAGGGGTCCAGGCCGGAGCCTGTGCCACGGCAGGGAGGGGAGGCTGTTGGAGGCCCGGAAGGACCCGTCCACTCTCCCGACACCTGCTGCCCGGGGCCCCGACTCTGAGCAGGGGCGGGACTCTCCACTTCCTGAAGCTCCTCTCCAAGGGCCCCTGAGGGTGACTGGGGTGGCCTTGGTGGTGAAGTCCTAGTCAGATCATGCTCAACCCTGACGGCTCAGGGAAGCTGTCGTTACAGCTGCCACCTCGTAGGCATGCCCAGAATCCCCGTCCTGGGGCGTGGTAATGCGCCCCCATAGACACATGGCTGTGTTCACAGTGACAGAGGGGTGCAGGGCCGAGGCGAGGAAGACGCTGGGCCATGCTCTCACACACCTACACACCCCCTTACTCGCCAGGCCCGTCTGGGCCTGACCTTGCTGGGTGGCAAAGCCGGGGCGCCGGGGCCCAGAGGGCAGGCCCGGCCGGCACTCACTCGGTCTGCAGCAGCTCGGGGTTGGGCACGCACTGGAGCCGGTGAGACAGCAGCTGGAAGGCGCTGCTCTGGGGCAGCAGCATGAGCAGGCCGTACAGCGCCTTGATCAGGTACGGGTTGTTCTTCACGTGGAGCAGCTGCAGGCGCAGATCTACCGCAGGGCAGAGGGCAGGGGTCAGGGGTCAGGGGTCAGGGGTCAGGGACGGCCTAGAAGCTCACCCAGGCTGGTCGGGAGGGGGCAGCCCGGTGGTGGTGATGTGGCCTCCACGCCCGCCTGCCCCCGCTCCCCGGGAGCACCTCAGCCGGCCCCACGACGGAGCTCAAGTTCTTTCTTCCTGCCCCACCTGCCCTCCTGCCTGATCTTCCCGGCAGTCACCCCATCCTGGTGACCCCAGACCTGCCGCTGGGCGGGACCCTTGCACCCAGGTGGCCGCCCCATGACGAGGGGCTGAGGCCTGCATGTAACAGACGCCCCATGGGCTCTGCACAGGTCTGCACAGTTAGAAATGGGGCGCGCTGGAGAGAGGCTGGACTAGGACAGCTGCAGGGCGGGGGGCTGGAGACCACGTGTGTGCAGTGCTGTCCACACCCCAGGCACGGGGTGTCTGGGGTCTCCACCTCACCCCGCCACCAGTGCACCAGCCAGGCAGAGACGCACCCCTGGCCCTGTCCAGCACCCGGCCCAGGCTTCCTCCTCTGAGCCCCTCCAGAACTGTGGTTTCCAGCTCACATGCCCAGGCCCAGCCCAAGACATCGTTTGTGGAGGCCGAGTCACCAAGCCCTGGGGAGACCATGTCACCCCAACAGCAGCCTGGCAGGGCCTGGGCTGCCGCAGGAGCTGGAGCAGCCAGGCCTCGGAGACATGGTGAAGCAGGAAGCTGGGGTCTCCATCAAGGGCTCTCTCCCTGCCCCATGTGGCAGGAACCCCAGTGGAGACCCCAGCATTGGTGCTGAGGCCTGGCTGCTCCAGCAGACATGTTGGCCTGTCTCAAGTCCAGTCTCCAATCCAGGCTGAGGAGCTGCGGCTTTTGCCAGGAACCCCCAGGACTAGAACGGGTGCTGGGGAGGGTAAGGGCGTGTGTCTGGCTCCTGGGGAGGCCCTCAAAGTGACATCCGGCCGAGGGACACCAGGGGCAGGCCCAGATGCACTGTGGGAGCAGGTTCTCCCTCCTGCTGCGGGCACTGATCACGGGAGGCCTGGCCATCTGGAGAAGCAGGCTCTGACTGGATGGGAGGGGCCCCTCAGCCCTGGCGTTTGACTTCGGGCTCCCAGGTGAAGGCTGATGGGCTCAGCATGGCGGGGTGGGGGCTGCTAGAGAGCGGGAGTCCCAGGCAACTTGGCAGGAGGCGCTCGGCAGCAGGCGGCTTCCCTACGCCCCAGGTTCGCTCTGCACCGCCTGCCCTGGGGAGTGGGCACTGAGTGCTGACGCGCCAAGAGCGGCGCCCGCCTGGCCGCTCGTGTTTTCACGTCTAGCCTGGGCGCTACTCGTCAGCAGCTCCTGCCCATCAGCAACTGGCATGCCACTCTGCTTGGCAGGGGTGAGGCCACACCCCTGGGCACACGGGGCCACCCACAGGCAGACCCACTGTTCCAAGGTCAGGGCCGAGGGCATGTCTGCAGGGATGGCTGGGACAGTCTGGGACGGCGGTTGCCCTGCTCCTGACAGCTCTGCCCCAGTTCTCCCCGCAGGGCGACATTAGCCCGCAGCTGCCACGGGTCCTGGCCTGTGTTCCTGGGGCCACCTCGAGGCTCGGAGGTGGGGAGCGCGTTCTGATGGCCCCGAGCCGCTCCAGCACACCCTGGCCCTGACTGCCCTCTCGGCCTCCCGGCCTCGGCATTCTGGCAGCGTCCCTGGGCGGCTGCCGCCCTCGCGCCTCGCTCCAGGCCGCGGCCAGGTCCTTACATGTGAAGATGGGGCACTCGATCAGCTGCACCAGCTTGTCCACCTCCGTGAGGAAATCCACGGTCACCTCCAGGTCCCCACTGAGTGGGCAGTCAAGGAAAATGGCCACGGGCCCAGGGCAGCCGGCCTCCCTGTGGGGCCATGGCTGGGATTGGGGCTCAGGCAGAGCTTGCCTGGGAGGTGTGAGCAAGGTGGCAGCGGGCCCCGGCGCTGGACCTGCGGCTCGGAGCACAGCCTGGACCCTACAGGCCCTGCTTCCGCCTGAGCGGGGCTCGGCCATGAAGGGCATCAATCTGTTCTCTTCGCTTTCCTGCTCCGCTACGTGGAAAGCGGCTCAGCTGGGCCCTGCATGGGCTCTGGGCTCCGCTTCCATAGTTCTCACCTCTGCATCCTCTGGGCTCTGTGAGACTCTCATTGGGGCACTGTGGCCTGGGGGGGAGGGCTGGGCAGGAGGCCCCTGGTCCTGCCTGAGCGGATGCTGGTCAGCAGGGCCAACACCAGGGCTGTGGGGAGCGTGTGGAGCCAGGTGGGGGCTGGGGGGGAGCGTGTGGCCCATGGTCTCTGGGCTACACCAGAGGCTGAGAGGAGCAAATCGCGGTAGTTGAAGCAGAGGAGGCACCTGGAAGGAGCCAGGTCTCAGCTGATCCTCATAGGCCCCTCAGGGTCCTGCTCTCCTGACTCCCAACTCCTGGCTCATCAAGGAAGGCCACCGATTCTGCGTCCAAGTAGCGCTCCAACCAAGGCCCACATCCCAGACGTTACTGAAGAGGCGGGTTTGCCTCAGAGTTTTTCCCTAAAGCAGGGGCAGGGGTGAGGTGGAGGGCGTCTTTCCTTTTCCCAAGGCCTCCCAGCCAGCACCCCCCAGTGTGTCATCTGCCGAGACTGCTGGGCTCTGGATCCGTGGACCCGAAGGGCCCTGAGCCCCTCACAAGCAACACACCTGATGAGTAAGTTCCAGCTCCAGGCTATACCTAGGCCTGCCCACTGTCACCCAACCCCCTCTCTGCACCCAGGAGCTGGTACGAAGGCCCCCAGTGCTGGGTCTGGCTTGAAGGTAGACAGCAGTGTCTACAGCTGCAGAGAGCACCCCACCTTTTCCTGGGGCACCACACTTAGAAGGACCCACCAAACCCCTAATCGGCACCCCTGGGCTGGGCCAGCTCAGCCCAATCCCTGGCTTACAAGTCTCTCTAGGGCCAGCCCCTCCCACCAGCCCCAGCTGACCCTGCTTGAGCCAACAGCACTCCCCAGCACACGCCTGCCCTGGGGTCAAGGATACAACTTCTGGATGAGGTCGTAGGCGTGCCGGTAGTTCTGGGTGAGGAAGCAGAGGGACACGGTGGTGACTGGGTTATGGCACCAGGAGCGGTACAGGCAGCAGAACAGGTTCTGGCTCTCCTGAGGGAGAGAGGGAGCAGTGAGCAGAGTCATCTTTCCGCCTGGGGTCCACAGGGGACCTCCATGGGGGAAAGGGCCATGTCCCAGATGTCTGGCCCTCTCAGAGCACCGGGAGCCAGACCCGCTGGGAAGGAGCTGCCACAAAGGAAACGCTGACAGCGCCTCCTCAGACCCTGTCATTACCTCCCAGTCCCACATGCCACGTGGTGGTGGCAGCGAGGGCCTGGGCAGCAGCGAGCCTCTCCTTTGTGCTGGCATTTCTGCCCTCAGCAAATAGCGATAATTGTTCTGTCCAGAACTCTGCGGTCCTGGGGGTCGTGGCGGGAGGGACAGTAGGGCCCAGGGGACAGCTCTCGGGGAGTGTGTCCCCTCATCCTCAAAGGCCATCCCTCCCTGCTCTCTGGCCCACCTCCCACTCGCTGGAACTCACTCTCACTAGGGAACCCGTGGGGAGTGAGCACACACTGGGGGACCCCCTGTGTGAGGGAAATTCTTAAGGCCTCTGTAAATGTCCGGAAGGAACCACAGGAGGAAGGCGGGCTGGCCTGGAACATTCTAGCCACTCGGGCCCACACGCCTGGATGTCCTGAGAGCTCCCCGGGCCCAGCGCCCTCCCCTCCTCACTTCCGGGGGCAGAGCGGGGCCTGAGACCCACATTTCTGGTCCTGCTCTGTCGGGCTGCAGGGAGCACCTCCCTGCTCTCTTAGAAGCCCTGTGGGGTCTTCACCCACAGCCTGGGACAGGCGGCACCATGCCCCTGGCTTATAACGGGGTGCCCCACAGGGCAGATACGAGCTGGGGGAGAGAAGGGCAGGGCCAAGGAGAGTCTCAGCCCCTGATCCCTGGCCAAGTTATAACCCAGAGGCCTGACCCGGAAGGGTGTTAGGGCCCAGCCGGCATGAACCCTGCAGGGGCCGCCAGGTAGGCCCAGCGCCAACCCCACTCTGTGTGCACGGTGGCGTGGGGTGGGGTGTCCGTGAGTGTGAAAGGCCCTGGACCTGGGGGACAGGGAGGAGCCTTCTGTGGGGGAGCCCTCTGGCGGGAGGCCCCAAGGAAACCTGCCCTGACTCGCTTCCAGGGTGGGCGGCCACGTAGCCTGCCGGGGGGTCGGTGCTGTACAGACCAGGGAGCGCCCCCCGGCCTCCCCGCCCCCAGCCTCTGCCGTGGGCACGCAGGGTCAGCGGGCGGGCCCTGGACTCAGCGTACCAGAGTCTTCAGGTCCTTGAGCTGGTTCCTCAGCTGGAAGAGCTCGGAGGAGGTGAGCAGGATGGTGTTGAGGGTGTGCACCATGGTGGAGGCGAACCTGAGGTCCTCCTCTCGGAGCAGGATGTCTGCCATCGAGTGGAAGATGTTCTCGGCGTTCAGCAGGAGGCACAGCTGCCTGCAAGACGGGTGGACGGAGGTCACGGCCCAGGCCGCCCGGGGCCCTTGGGCCTCAGCTCGGGGGTCTTGTCCTGGTTGGCGGCCCCTGAGGGCAGCTGCTCCCTCCTGGGGCTGCGGCGGGACCCAGGCTCTGAGGCCTGAGGGGGACGTTGGGGTGTTGTGTTGTTCACAGTGGACCCAGGTCCCCACCAATGGCACCTCCAGAGCCCCACGGCCTTACTCCCACCATGCCCAGGCCAGAAAGCGGAATTCCCAGACAGGCAGTGGGACTCTGGCAACTAAGGTCCTCACAGGAGCCCTGAGTTACTGTCCAGATTCCCCACCCTCCACAACCTTGTGGGCCCCCAATGCCAAGGCACTGCGGGGCCCTCCATGTATTTATTCTCCAGATGGAACTTATCTTCATGTAATGGATAATACACTCACAGGTGGGCCTCCCTGGTGGCACAGCGGGTTAAATCCCAGCACTATGAAGCTATCCAGAGCCACTGCAGCGTAAGTTCGATCCCTGGCCAGGGAGATTGCCACATGGCGCAGCAGACCTCTCCTTCCTCCCCCGCTGCTCCTCTCAGCAGTTTGTTTCAGTCTATCTGCTTATTCTGCTCCCCACTCTGTCTCTGGTGAATCCTCTCACCACCCCAAACCTGTGGCCTCCACCCCAGCTTGTATGCATAAATAATAAATCTTAAAAAAAAATATACCCACAGGCCATCTGTGTGCTGAGCCCCTGCTACCCCAACTCTCTTAGGAGCACCCTGAAACTCCAGTGAGGGACGGTCACGCTCTGAAGTGGGTGGGGATGGTGCTGCCTTGCTCAAGGAGATGCTGTTTCCCTGGGCGGCCTCACAAGCCGAGGTCTTCACAGGAGCTGGGCGAAGGCCTGCTTGAGCAGCCTCCACCTGGAAGAGGCCTCATACTGCCAGGCCAGTGTCAGCTTGTGTCACTGTCCCTCAGCCACTACCAGCGGCCAAGCATCTGCCATACTCCAGGCTCCCCCCTGAGCTCAGGGGGGCCATGGTGGAAAGACTCCTGAGCCCCAGCCTGGCACCACCCACAGCCCCTGCTTCAGGTGACACACGGGCCTGAGCCAGTGAAACCGGGAGGGCATCAACCGGCCTTGGGGCTGGCCCTAGACTGGCCGGTCACGCCCGGCAGCCCCAGGCTGGGCAGGAGAAGGCCTGTGAATAGGAAGCAGCAGCCGCCCATCCCCCTCCCCGTGGGAGGAGGCGCTGGCAGAGGCCGCACCCCAGCCCGGCCACCAGGGAGCCTGGCGCAGTTCTTCAGCCTGAAGGGTGCGGGAAAGGGGCACCCCCCCCCCTGCTGCTTCTCCCCAGGGACCTGGCCAGCCACTGCCTCGAGCAGGCAAGGCCAACCCTTTGTTGGAAGGACAAGACCTGCCCAGGGGCTCTAGCCCCGCCTCCCGCCCTAACCTTGCAGAGAAGAGGCCTGAAGGGACACTGCTCCTGAGGGCGCGAGGCAGAGGGCTGGGGGCTGCTTCTGCAGCACATGCCTCTCCCCACCTGGGGTCTGTCCTGTCCTGCAGCAGGACACGAGGGATGGGCTTCAGCGCTGAGGAGGCCTGGCTTACAGTGGGGGCAACGCAGGGGGAAGCCCACTCGAGGAGCCTGGGGGCTGAGCCTGGGCTGGCACAGAGGTGGGGGGCCAGGAGGGTGGGGGCAGCTGGGAACCCTCAGTGGGAGGTGCCTGGGCTCCTTCCCAGGCCCAGAAGCCGCCTGGGAGTGAGCCCCGGAGGGCAGGAACCCAGCAGGGGCACTTCCTGGGAGCTGCTTTCCGGCTCCCGCCTGCTGTGCTCTGGGGCCAGGGCTCTGCTGCGGCCTCAGGGAAGACTAAGACCCCTCGCGGGACCCCATACCCTGCACGCTCCCAACTAGGACCAGCAGTTTCTGCTGCCGGAGCTGCCCCCCAGCCCCCGCCAGCACATACCCCAGGCCCCTGGGCCATTTCTCTGGACGCCCCTGTCACCAAGGGAGGCCCTGCTGCCTCCGCCGCTGTCACCAGGCGTCAGCCAGAGCCCAGGGCTGAGGGTGCTCAGGGAGGGGAGCGCTGTCTCCCCCCTTCCCCGGCCCCTCTTTTCTGGGGCCAGGCCCCACCAGGTTACCCGCAGGGAGGTGGAAAGGGATTCAAGCGGGGTCAGAGGGGTGTGTAGACGGGTGCCCTCATTTCCTGCGGCCTCTGGTTCTAGACCATCCTCAGCAAGAAGCCGTTGCGTGGCCGCCGGCACAGGCAAAGCAGGTGGGGGGGACCCTGGATCTCCCAGGAGTGGGCAGAGTTGCCAGTGTTGAGAGATGCCAGTGAAAGTGGGGAGCACCTTCCTCCTGCCTGGGTGTCCAGTCCCTTCCTGCTTCGGTCCCGCTGGCCCTACTCCCAAAGGCCCCGGCATGGACAGAGACTCACAGAGACTCAGAATCAGCCTCAGTGGCCATGCTCCAGGTTGGGTGGGCGGTCGGGTCTACACTGGCCTCTCCCTGTGTTATCAGCGGGACTGGGCCCTCCGGTCCAGCCCCAGGAACCAGCCCTGCTTGTGCCACCTGACAGGCAGTCACGCAGAGCATTTCATTTGGCGCCCCAAGTTGGGCTAGGCCCAGGGAAGGGCCTCACTGGTACAGGAAGGTCTGTCAGCCCTAAATGCTCCCAGAAGCCCTTCCGACCCTGTGGCCCCACCGGCTACTGCTCTGTGCCCTCAGGGCTACCTGGCACCTTCCATTTCCCACCCAGTCAGGCCAGCCCCACTGGGCAGGTGGATATGCTCTCTGCTTATGGGGGGGTTAGAGGAAAAGGCAGTGTGGGTGAACAAAGATGGGTGAGCAGGCAGCAGAAGCCATCACACCCCAGGTCTCAATCTCTTTGTAGGGCCTGTGAGTTTCACTTTTTGAAGCTCAGTGCAAATGAAAATCCAGGGCCTGGTCACTAAAGGGAATGCTGCTGTTTCTGTAAATATCAACTGGCACCTGAGCTGCCACCCTCTCCTCAGTCTGGGCTCCTTAGATGCTCGGGGAGGGACCTCAACCTGCCTCGGACACACACCATGTGGCTTTCTGGTTCCTTCGGTTCCCACAGAAGACAAGTGTCTCCGATTTGAGACCTAGAGCTTCAAACCTTTCGTCTGGGGAGTTTATAAAATTCTATAAACTGGGGCCTCCCTGGTGGCGCAAGGGGTTAAGTCTCAGCACTGTGATACTACCACCAGCCACTGCAGCACGAGTTTGAACCCTGGCCAGGGAGCTGACCCACATGGCGCAGCAGACCTCTCCTGTATCACCCGCTGCTCCCCTCAGCAGTGTATTTCAGTAGATCTGCCTGTTCTGCTCCCTACAGTCTCTGGTAAACCCTCTCACCTGCCCCCGACCACCCTCCTCTGGCCTACACCCCAACTCTTGTATGTATGCATAAATAAATAAATCTCAAAAAAAAGTTCCATGAACCAAGACTGCTTGCTGTAGCTCTGCACACGGGCCGCCTACAGGGCTGAGACAGGGTCAGAAAACAGCCCAGCAGCGAGCGCGTCCCCACCGCTGGTGACGAGGCACGACAGAGCGGCCTCCCTGCCCAGCCTCCTGAAAACGGTAGAAAGATCAGGTCAGAGTGGATGGGCTCGGGGGCAGAGGGGTCCCGGCAGAAGTGGTATAACGACAGCATAGAGGGACTCCTCGTGGCACAGAGAAGGGGGTCCTCGCCTCTGTACCCCTTGAACCCGCTCCAGGAGGCCAAAACACTTCCTCTGGGAATTTGAAGATGCCTGAAATGGGCTTTTCACAGGAAGTTCCTTCCAGCCCAGAGGCAACGTGGGCGAGTGAGAAGGGGCCCAGGGCGGCCTGGACGCCTCTCTGGGACAGAGTCCTGCAGGCGCCTGAGGAGCCCCAGTTCTCGCTGACAGATGAGGGGCCTGCTGGGGAGCCACGCTGCCCCCCACTGTGGCCCCCAGCACCATCACCGCCCCTGGGGCAGACCAGACTGTTAGATCCACAGGAGAGCGCGTGCTGGGGTCAGCGCCATGACCGGGGCTGGGAGGGAGGGAGGGAGGGAGCGCGGCCCTGAGCCCAGGCCGTGGCCTGGAGGTGGGAGATGTCCCAGGAGTGCAGGGCCGAGGGGGCAGGACACTTCTGAGCCAGAATTCGGTGCTGGAAACCACAGCCACGGTCCACACCAAACTGGGCTGTGCACTTACAAACACAAACACACAGTTTTGGGAGGAAAAACCTGAAACTGGAAACAGAGGCTACTTCTGGGGAAGGAAGTGGCTGTGAGGGGTCCTTTGCGTTTTATACTGTTCTGCGTTCTCTCAACTTTTATTTTGGCCTAAATGGCATTTTTCACGATAAATAAGGAGGCATTTCGCATGTTCCACCTTTGGGGAGCATGCGGGCTGCCCTGTGGAGAGCGTGCAGGGAGCAGGGCCCTGGTGGGGGGGGACAGGGACGGGGGGGGGGGGGGCTTCCAGCTCCACTCGGATTTCCAGATTTGACAATGGAAACGTGCATCTTACAAATGAGAGGATCAACAGCTGGGAAGT